>JAQFZW010000308.1:0-72799 GCA_034687055.1 Heteromurus nitidus
TAAGACTGATCTTGGAGGAAGATTTTCCTCCAGGCTTTTTGGAAAGGGGTCTATGGAGCTTACCTAGTATATGCATTTATCACGGTGGCGATATTTATGTTTTAGGTACCTTGGATGAATCATGTTCCCTAAAGTCCGGATGAATGGGAAATTGCTTGTGCGCTACGATATATGATATGAAACACCCAGAGTGGTTACGTATGTTGTACATTGAGAAATGTCAAGATTCAAAACCTTACTTGCTCACACCGTTCATACACACGAATAAAGCACATAAAGTATATACATATACTCAATCTGTATTGTAATTGATTGTGAGCAAAAAAGACCTTGCAAGGCTATCAAACTCTGCTGACTATCCGGAGGTGTTTCGCATTGTGCACCACAACGCTGGAATGCGGATGTTCTGTGCGACGCCAGTGAGCCATGCCCATTGTTAGGCAAGACGTAAGAAGTAATGCAATTCACTCCGTTCAGTACTTATTTCAACATCAAAGGACGAATCATACAAATCCTGACATACCATACGACCATACCGGACACCGGGAGCAATCATATAGCCATCATTTAATCTTCTTGTACATCTTTATTGGCGTCATCGTGATCACATTATTGCCTTCTCAAAAAGCATGAGTAATGTATGGATCGATTATTAATGAAATCGACAACGAAAATGAAACAACTGTACAAAACTTGCTGATATATCCGTACAAACGTCGGCGCACACATTGCCACACACTCCCTTTATTTTCTATGTATTTTAAAAGTTCTATTTCCTTATAAAGAATTAGTTTAGCCATTCATCACAGTGGATACACATTTGTACCATACATTACTTCACTTCCATCAGGAACTCATACATAAACGAAGCTACACAAGTTAAAGAAGGTAATTATAAGAATGAAAGATCATGCTCCTGTAAGTGCGGATTAAAAACTAAATTAAACAGATGATAAATAAGATTAGGAAGACAGAAGTAAGGAAATAGTCAAGTTTCATTTCGAAAAAGAAAGAATTGGCATTTATTATAATTCAGTTTAAAGTCGGCGTAGCGCACAAATCACTTACTACTTGATATACTTATACTCATACGCAATCAGAAAAATAGCATTCACGCAGTATCGCAAACAAATCTCTTTTCAGTCCAAACCGTCCACACCATCCATATTCCAGCTTCTCGAATCCATCCACATCATCTCATCTGCAATCAAGTTACGCAATCAATCAATCATCACAATCTCACATTCATACAACCATATCACTTACATGGTACTCGCACTCTCTGACATTCATAAAAGTGAAAAAGTAAAGTCTATCGTCTATCACAACCATACTTAAGTACCAAGTTTTTAGTAAGTCGCAAGAGTAAAATAGTGCCGTTTAGTCCGGCATTTGGAGCAATCACAAGTTCCGTATCTCAAGTAATTTAATATCACAGTTAACACGTCAGTTCTGTTGAGAAACCTACTCATCAATCACTTGTCGGTATAAGGAAGGACTAGATTTACAGCATATTTCCTTCGAAAAGGGATGCTATCATTTCTTGTTCGCTGAGCAAATATGTAAACGTAATAGCGCGAGCGAAGATTGTTTATCCACAAGCCTAACGGGCTGAACTACTGACAAGCTTACCAACTAGCAGCAGCCGAAGTTTGATTTTTCAGTTTTCGCATTTCCTTCGTAGCCCAAGTTGACAGCATTTTGGTTTTGCCAGTTTTGGATCGTCGACCTTGAGTTAGTAGATCATTCACGACCTCATTATCTAACAGTTGCAAAATCACGGCTCCGTAGCCAACCAAGAGATCACTGCAAAGAACATGTCATACCACATATATTACAAGAATGTAACCATTACCAGTGTCCTCCTCCCCAGTCCACAGGTTTGAGTTGTAATGATAACTGTAACATGAAGTCATAAATAAGAACAAAATTATTACCCGATGAGACCTGCGCATGCCGCAATATTACCATCAGACTTTTCGGAATCTTTAGATATCTCGCAAACGAATTGAACTAAGTGAGTCAAGTGTGGCTGAATTAGAGCCAAATCTGGCGTAACTGGACCACCCGGGAAACCAGCAGCAGGTAAGTCGCCACGAAGACCCTGCACAATTCCAGTATACGCTTCCAACACCCCCTCACGAAGTTCGCATAGGTAGTCGATCATCTCGTAATCACTCTACAAAAAAGTTGAAAATAGAGACCGCATTAAATTGTTTGAAATATTGGAAATTGGAGGGTGTGTATTACAATGAATACGCTTTTTCTCACTCTATCAACTTGCGCCTGAGATGCTTGCGACAACGTTTGCAATACAACATCTAGGTATTTCTTGAATTCTGTTCCAATAGCTAGCGCAACATCCCCTAGCACGGAGAGGATTTGAGGTTTCACAGATCGATGTACGTTGCTGTTCTAAATATGCAGAAACAAAAACAACATTAACCATCATAATCAGATTATGATAATAAAATCGAAGTGATTAAAAACTAACCCCTAAATTTTGCAACAGAAACGACATTATGTCGTCACAAAATGGAACAGCTTTATTTCCTAAAGCTCGGCAAATGTCTCCACTGACTCCGACCGCTGCAGAGCACACCTATGAAGTAATGCATGCACATTTTAATCATTAGTTTCAAACCACAGTAAATTATGTATCCTACAGAAGTAGGTATAGAATTGTTATAACCGTGTGCTCGGAAATATTTTGCAGCCCAGCGACCAGGAAAGGTCTGAAAGACTCCATGTATTTAATGAAGCCTTCGCCGAGCACTTCTGTTAAAGTAGAGATAGCCATGAGAGCATCTTCTTGAACGCCTCCAGACCGTCCTCCAGGACCACTTAACATCTGAAGTAGTGCATCCATTACAGCATCTGATATGTTGGGAGCGTCTTGGGGCGTAACTTTGCGGAGGACACTTTGAAGAGTTGCACACAATGAACTTTGTAACTCATTGTATTGTGTTCTATCTGAGCCGCTAGCCTGATTCTCGATCATAAGAATTGTTCGCAATCGCTGAAGAATTATGAGCGTTGTGTGCTGTACAGTTTCATAGCAATCACGGGGTGAGTTTTTAATCATTTCCATTAAAGCTTCGTACGCTGCAGGACGGAGGTTAGCCTAAAATTCCAGAAAAACGATTAAGCACACCAAAATCATAACTTTCATAAATTCTTAACTATTAGTTTTTCTAGAAATGTACCTGGTTTCCGTCAGGACGATCGGTAGTGCTCAGTAGTTTATCGACAATGGGTCGGAAAAACTGAGACAGGCAATAAGTATCTGGCTCCTTGTTGTCGTCATTGCGCCCTTCGGAAGCTGCTTCGTATGCTGCCTCCGCTAAACTGCTAAGTGCCCAACATGCGTTTGCGGCAACTCTTGGCTCAGCTGATAGGGCAGCAACTAATGCCTCCAATAAATGTGGGAGATGATTTGGATTAAGTGCAGCGTTTGAAACGACTTCGCAAATTCTTCCAAGCGCCCATGCTGTCGTATCGCGGACAGCTACATTTTCATCCTTCATTAAGGCTATCAAAGTAGGTAGTGCGTTTTCAGCTAATGGCTTCATTGTAATTGGATCAGGACCTGAGTAAAAATCAGTTGGTTAGAGCAAGTTTGAAGCTTAAATATTATTTCCCGTTTCAAGCTATTAATAAAGAGAACCGGTACCTTCCATGATACATCCAAAGGCCATCACAGCAGCTTCACGGAACCTCCAATTCTCATGTTTGATATTCGTTTGAACAAATGGAATAACATGTTGGATAACATCTTCCTCACAGCAATTCGCAAGTAGCATAAGACAAACACCCGCAGCTTTGCAAGGATTCCAATCATCATCATCATCTTCTAATTCCTAATGATAAACCATACACGTACATTACCTGAATTGTTCCCTGTTATTGCTACTTGATAAATATACCGGTTTATGAGATTTAAAAAATTCTCGTACCTGCTTCGTGAGAGTTTGAATTATAACAGGTACTAAATATTGAAGCGCTCCCTTCGCGTAAAATTTTGATGTTCTCTGTGGGGGTCTACCCACTTCTGCGGCTTCACTTGCTTCGATTGCAAGATCAACTTCTTCATCACATACCGTTGACCAAAATTCGATACCTTGGAGAGCTACTTCATCCATTTCTGACCTCATTGCCTCCATTGTGATCGCAAATAGTGCTTGAGTCATGTAATACTCCATGTGTTGATAGTAAAGTGACATTGTTTTAACTAGGCACTGCAACGCTGCCACCTGGACTTGTGTGTCTTGTACCTGAGTGGCTTCACAAACTACCTGCATGATATAATGTCGTTCGGCCTAACAGAAAAATAAAATCAGAGTAGTTTAAAACAATAACCAAGCACAAACGGTAAGCAGTATAAAATTTGAATAAAAAGTCCCACCTCAGTGTCAAAATTTGTTCTTGTGAATTCCAACGAGTTGAGGAGAGCATTAGTTGCTGCTAAACGAACACGGTTTGACGGCTCATCTCTCTTCATTCCATGCACAATAGCTACTAAAATTTGATTACTCTGCCCAACCAACACTTCCGGTTCCTGTAAGAAAATGGACAATTGAGCGTTAGCCATTCGGAAATGCTTGTATTGAGTGCAATTCTAAAGATAAATTCGGAAACTCTTACAATGTCTGCACAGATGTACCCAATGGCTTCAAGTGAGGCTTCCTTCAGTAGTTCCGTAGCCGGAGGAGCAACATTTTCAACTAATTTACCAATTACATCCGCCCACTGATTGTGTGGCAATTCTATAACCGCTATATAAGCAACGCATTGTGCAGCTGAGCTAGGTCTTGTCGTTTCCGTCCCTAACGCATCAAGGACCTATTCAAACATTTAGTATGCATGTTAATCAACCGTCACTATCAATTTAAATCGTATCTTAAGCCTAAAACGCTATACTAAAAAGTAAAAACATCTTACGTTCTTTTTCACATATGCTCGTATATCTTCGGGAAGCATTAGCCATCTTTGTTGATGCTGACCTTTGATGTTCTGATCCTTTGAGGTTAGTAAATTCTTAAGTTGAAGCCCGGAAGCCATCCGGGCCACAGGACTGTGGCCGCAATGAACCAGTACTTCTGATAAACTTTTAATGTATTGAGGCTATACAAACAAATAAATAGACAACACATTATTAAAATGGCGAACAATTTACAGCATTTATATTGTAAATAAACTAAATTAACGAATTTAAATGCTGAACTGAACACTATTTGACAGCATTCCAATATTTCCAAAGCACTTACGAAATTGGCGACTGCGGCTTGTTCCAAATATTGAAGGGCACTAGTAAGTTCATTTTGATCTACATAAAAATAAAAAAACAACACATGACATTATTTACATCTTATCGCAAGTATAAATCCATATTTTGTATTTATCTTTTCCCAATTCTACAATTGACATGTTTTGAGCAATCAACCACTTCCAACTTTCCAATTAACCCACGCTCGAAAACAATCGAAATGAAGAAAAAATTTACTTGTTCCTTAATTTAATTCGAAAATTAAGTCCAAAATCCCTTCTTCCTCACTGTCATCCCTATCTACCCCACAACTGACAAAATAACTACATCTTTTACCAATAATTTCTCAAAACTTACCCGGTGATACAGTTTTTTCCAGGATCTGGACAAGCATCGTCGTTGGATCCGTCGAATTCATCTTTGCTTCACTTATAATTTATCCCTAACTTCCTAAAAAAAACTATATATATTATTTATTCCTTCCTCCGGTGTCCGGGCAAGGCTTTTGATTTATAAAAACCCCACCACCGAGAAATACCTCCAAACTATTGACTAAAAAAGCTATCGCCTCCAACTAACACCGTTAATTCTTCCACTAAAATTATCTTCCTCTTTTTTTTAAAAAAACTCTCCACATGAATCAAGTCAAAGTCAACCCCCTTTTCACGAACACCGTTAACAATGGAATGGTAAATACGTTTTGAGTCCTCCAAATTTTTTTTAACGAAAAATATTTATACAACTTAAAAAGGGAAGAAGAAACGAACGAAGTGAATCAGCGATCGGAGCGAAGTAAAGTAAAGGAAACGAGGGAATATCTTCAAACATGGGAATCATATAAAGATGAGCTCTCTGAGAAAAAAGACAAATTTTTTATTATGGTTTTATACGTTACTTTACTTGTCTTCACTTGAAAAAAAATCTACTGTACAATTCACTCACAATTCAACACACAAAGTACAACTTTTTACGAGAAACCGTCTTTTTTCTTACTTCGACTCTACTCGCAGCAGCACAACCAAAAACGTAGTGTATTCCTCGGAACGCTATATACGCTCTCTCAAACGACAAAAAGGTGTTTGTGGACCTGTGCTAGGAGAGAATGTGCTGCTGTGTTTGAGGATGAGATCTGAGGTACAATGTAGTTTATGTACAATCAAATCAACCGGCTTAGTGCTAAAAATGTATAGGTTTTTTTATGGATAAGAGTAGCATTGAGAATTGACTCATGGTCTTCTTTGTACGTTCCATGAGACATGGTACGTCAGAGGAACACCATGTTCAAGTATACTTCTTTGATGGGAGAGAGACGAGAAGTTCACAGATCTTTTGTCCATGAGCCCAAAGAAGCTTGGTTGTATGGTGTTAGTGTATTTTTCTAGTCATGTCGTACTGAACCGGCTCCTCGCCTCCACCTCCAATTGGCCTCCACCTCGGAGAAGCCCGCTACCCCTTGAACAAGTTGAGCTCGATGATTTAGGGCAGAGTGCCCCACTCTGGAGTGTGAAGTCGCTGGACAAAGAGAAGAAAAGTGAAGCTCTTTGTCTACTTTTGCCTTTGGGGCTTCTTGGTAAAGCTTGCATAGCGTACCCTAGTCTCCAAGTGCGAATGTAGTGTTTTTTTGCACATAGAAGACTTTTCCAGTATGGACTATGGACATGGAAACTCCATTCATTCAATGCATTTCGCTTCCAGTTCTACTTTAGCATATAGCTGGAGGATGAGAATTGAGAATGTATGAGATTATTGGGGTGTAAGAAATGTGTTTCCATTCCACTTGGATACTACATGCTGGAATATTTTTGCATGTGGAAAGTAGACTTGTGGCTGGATATCATATATATATGTAAGTTTTTTTCTTCTCCAGATAGATACTATATACCTATGCAAGAAACAAAGTCGGTGAGAATGGAGATGAAAGACGAAGAGAGCGGAATGGTGGCGAACATTCGGTCACTCACCTCTTCTCAAGAACGCTTTGCTTCAACTGTCGTTGTCCAGAGAGTTCCAGTGCTTCTTCCAGACTCTGGAGTATAACAACGTTGAAACACGGCGCAAGGACAAAGTGTATAGCCATTATGTATGTATTTAAGAGATTAACTTGTGATTTTTTTTGGTATATCTGAAAAACATTACGCATCGCTTTATTCTTTGTTTTCTACTTACAAATACATATACATATAAGATTTCAGTAGTCTAATAAGGGCTCCTTTTTCATACGTACGAATTTTTTCCTCCATTAATACAATATTATGTTTTTACTGTACAATCATATATTTCGTGATATATAAATACCTACCAACAATAACTTAATACTAACATTTTTTCATCAATATTAAAAATTGTAATTCATGTCTAAAAACTGCAAATAACAAAAACAAAACTCGGGAAACATTAAACTGCTAATATGCGATATAGTGATCCAGATTATTTTTCACTGCCATTTCCTTCTCTTCATAATTTATACTTACGATTAGATAATTAATTGTACCTAAATATTGTATGTCGGTGAAGATCAAGTTGTATATAAAAGTGCTTCCTGTAAGAATTCACAATAAGAAACATTTTGATGCATGTACTACCATTTTGTATAATATTCCATAATCCTTACTTATTCACTAATGATTAGATTATATTATTCATAGTATTTACAAAAGAAATGCACATTAGAGTTACACCGTTATCATATACAGATCTACCGATCTCGTTTTTAAGATTCGCAGAACACAAAATACGAAAGTCATATCAGTAATGATTTTCAAAACCTTCTTTACAAGGATTACATGGATTTTATGAAAATTCTTTAAAACGTTAAAATACGTAAGACATCTTTTGTCTTGTCTTCTCGTTCAGTGCTACACCATTCATATAATCATTTTAAAAGTCTGCGAACCAAGTACTTTACTTTTTTTTAGAGTTTAACATTTTTTATCGTTATATCACGTGCCAGTTTTTCGCATACGCATTATAACGACCTCAAGATAATCAATCTATTCTAATAACAGACTCTACACGATATCGGTACTTGGATAACAGAAATACCACTCAAAGACTGGTCTTAGCTTTCATATAAACCCAAACTGATACAAAAAATTACGTTTGTTAATTTCAAAATTTATACCTTGCTGCTCTATAACAATAAAACGTTGCGGACACTGACATATACACCTATATGAATCTTGTACTTTTCACGATTATGCAAAAATCCAGAGCATTTGATCAAAAGCAATGTGTGTTACGAATACGAGATGGCTAAGAATTAATATCAGTGGTCTCAATAGCCCAATAATACATTTTGGCTGGTTGACAGCTAAACTATAGGGTTTAATGTAAATTATAAATGCAATTGTACTGAGATATCAAGTCTCAGGTTCTTAAGTACAATGTACTTTTGCTTGCCAGTATTATTATGTCGTATTGAACATCTATTTAGAATCATCAAGGTCCCTCTCCCTCATTTTGGTGACGGCTTCTTCCAAGCGACTGGAACGCGCTGAGCTACGTGTTGTTCGACCACTGTCCCGGAGTGGTAACATAGGTTCTTCTTTGGCTAATCTCTCTTTTTTCTTTACCATCAGTAACTGGCGCTCAGCAGCTGTAAGTCCTTTATGTGAGTCGAACCCGAGCATATCCCTTTCTCTCATCCTTTCTCGTTTTTCTCGCCTAGTTTCCATCTTTTGTTGAGCCATCTCCTTTTCCAGTTCGCTACTCTCTACGAAATTAGAATACAAATTTAGTTTACTATCCTGAAACGATATATTTTCATCAGGGTTTGCAAATCTTGTAATGTGCTACCTTTAAGGATTACACGCTCTGCATTTTCACTTGGACAGTCGTCATCTGGCAAATCGTCAGCATGATTTCCCATCAAGCTTTTCAAACTTTCGTCATCCGAATCGTCTTGTTGTTGTTGGCTGAATTGAGTTGTTAGTGGAAGTCCAATTAAAGATGGAGGAGGCTGTGCAGCTGATTGCTGAGGTTTCGATCTCTGGGCAGCATTGAGGCTTTCGATAAAATCTTTTTTCGATACGGATGGTATGTTAAGCCCGGATAAATTAGCTAATGATGCTGATGACGAGGACTGGTTATTCCCAGACTTCCCCTGTGAAGTTTTCTTACTATTACTAGACCCAGACATGCCGTTTACCAGAGACCCTTGACCCAGATTTCCAAACGCTGGGTTAGACATCCCCCCTCCGAATGGTAGTGTCCCTAATCCCAGTGGATTATACATTAGACCAGGATTTGGGAAAAGGAATGGGAGTGCATTCGACAGCATATTTTGAGATGCAGCAGCAGCTGCCGCCGCCGCAGCCGAGGACTTCTTGTTTTTCTCATCTTTCTTAGATTGCGACGAAGACGACTGGGCATTTGTACGAGACATGTTGCTTTGATGCGAGGTATCTTTGTTCGAGTTTCCTGAAGGATTACCACTGTTGCCCTTTTCTGAGTTTGAGCCCGGCATTCCTGGCAAATCCCCGAGACCTAAGCCGGGTAACCCAAACCCGAAGAGAGGATTTGTCAATCCTAAGTTGCTGAGATTGCCTAAAGATCCTAGATTGCCCAAGGATCCCAAGTTTCCAAGAGAGCCTAGTCCACCAAACGGCATGAAAAGTGGGTTCTTCGGGTCAAGGGATCCTAGTGGCAAATTAGCCAAGAGGTTAGGGTTGAGAGATGAAAGACCTGCGGGATTGTAATACATGTGTTACAACTCGAGTCATACTTCTTTCACAAAAAGTAACCAACTAAGTGTAGTAACCTGGGACCATGGATGCAAACGCACCTAAGTTAGAATAGGCATTAGCGCTAGATGTTGGTACGGTTGTGCCACTACTCGTAGTAGATGTTGTAGGTGGACTCGTAAGCAAAGGAGGTCTTCCTGGCCCTTTCTTCTTTTCCCCAGAGAGACGGCGTTGTAAGTCATTGGGAAGGTTGCCCTTTTCCCGAACAAGGTCTGCCCATCTCGGATCTACATCATACATTGGATTTTCTAAAAGCCATTGCCCAAGGTGTTTTAACTGCGGCGCCTTTGGTCCCGTGACCTACAAAAACATTAAGTATTTCCAACAGTGATAAATCCGGTGACTTCATTCCAGCCATTACTGATCATTGTATTTGTGATATACTTAGTACATACTTTCTTCCCCGTAACGCGATGCATCACAGTAACATTTTCGTCACCATTCAACTTATTCCAGTCTAGCAGCAGAGGATCAACTCTGGGTCGCCTTCTTCTCCTGCCATCCATGAAATCGGGACTCGGTGGCCTTTCAGGGGTTAGATTAGCATGCTCCGCTAGCCACTTGTTAACTTTAGCATCTTGCGAAAATAAGTCGAATTTTGGAACCGCTATTTCTGCCAACTTGCTCAGGTCACATTTGGGCATTTCAGGCATATGCGAAGCGCCCTGCTGTTGTAAATTGCCTGTATTATCAGAAAACATACGTTATGTAACCGTATATTACAAAAATGAATAAAATATTGTAAGGCTCTAATATTCATAATCTACGAATTTACCTCCTGCGTTTCTCGAGTTGGAATCTTTCCTATTCGAGGCATTCCCAGATGGTTGGGAGGCTGCAGCAAGATTAGCACTTGCAGCAGCTAGCCGAGTTAGCTCTTTCAAATCGGTACCAGCATTCTTGAACAAGGAAAGTGTGGCGCTAAGTAGTGGATTGTTTAGCAGGCTCTGCATGTTATGATGCGCGTCTTTCGAAGAATGTTGAGATGACGTCCCACCAACAGATGTGTTCGCAAACAAACTAGCGAGAGCGGAACTCATACTACTAGCCGATCGCTTCTGTGAGGAGGATGGTGAAGGGAACGCGCTGCTGGCAAGGTTAAGTCCGCCATGATCACCACGATCACGTTCACGATGGTGATCTCGTTCTCGTTGTTCACGGGGAGTAGAGACGGATTGCGGCGACCGTAAATGAGGCACATTATGTTGCTGCTGACCCTTTGGCGAAGAGCTGGGTGGTGAAAAAACGTTCTGACCCTTGGCTGCGGATAATCCTAACACAATCTCGTCTAATTTTTTCCTCTTCTTGTCTTTTCCTAACGCAAGTGGTTGCATCTGCTCTGGTGGTTCTTCCGGCTCCCCAAGCTGTGAAACAAAGACAATTTTTTTGGAATTTATAGCAGATCAACAGAAAATGCTTACATGTTTATGAGCTGCAAAATGATTTTGGAATTAGAGATTCCCTATTTGAGCAGTGATTAAAGTTACCTTGCGTTTCCTTAATTTGTCCAGCATGTTTTCCAATTTAGATTGCTTCTTACTGCCAAAGGAGAGGTCAAACTCCCTATCAGGACTAGAATGTTTTTCAAGATGAGCCCTTAGTGGCGTATCTTTGGATCGTCTGTAAATCATGAAATATATGTGTAAGTAAATTATATAATTTCCTGTTACACATAACGAAGAGCTTGATCGATAATGACAACTTACGATGGTCCAGATAGGTCCATTGGGGCAGAACTAATACTCAGCTGACTTGAAGAGGAGCCTCTCTGTTTCGAATGGTCCGCGGAGCTTGAGGAAAGTGAAACTGGTGTTACCGTTACGTTATTCAATGCCGGCGACGTAAGCGTTACAGGTGTAACCGTAACACTGCTGAGGGAAGACAACGCAGACATGGCAGCAGCGGCAACAGAACTCGTTGAAGTGGTTTTTACACTAAGGTCTAATGAAGACGATTGAGATTGTGGAGGGAAATTTTGTTGCGCACGAAGAGCTGGAGAATTCGATCGCCTGTTTTGATGAGAAGCACGAAGAAGTGACGGTGGAGGAGGTAAATGTTGATGAGCAGGGGGTGGTGGTTGGAACTTTTGTTGTGAGGTGGCATATTTCGAGGACTGTGTTTTGGATCGCTTATCTGGCTCGCTCAAATCCAACTCATTATGGAGGTTTGCCAAGGCGTGGTTGAGACTGCTCTGGCTAGACATTCGCTCCTTCCTAAGTGCATTGCTTAACGCACTGCCACGCGACCCTGCATGTGATACTATAGGTGGTGGTGGTGGCGGCGGAGCGCCCTGACCCTGACTCATCCCCTTCGAGCCATGCACATTGTTGTTCAATAGAGCTTGTAACTTTGCCCGTTCGGTTTCAACATCTATTGCAATTCGTCGCCTTCTGCCTCTACGTCCTGTGCTCACTGGTGGTGGTGGCGGTGGAACATTCACAACCGGTGGAGGTGGTGGCGGAAGCACTGTAGGTGCAGGTGCATTTGTCGTCGTAGTTGGGAGGCTCATTATAAGATCTTCGGGTGGTGCCAAGTCCGAGCATTCGGATATCGGTGTAGGTGTATCCCTAATCGTAGTTGGTGGAGTAGGAGCATCTGGGGTATTTTGATTGAAATCGAATATATCTGATATCCCAGCTGAACTGTAGAATTTTGATACTGGCCATTCATTGTTCTCTACAGCATGTACTATGTGTTCAAGTCTGATTTGAATAGCACGATCACGTGGCCAGCGAATAGGATTCATTTGATTAAGTAAGCTTCCAAGTGCTTCGATGTTACTACTGTCCGTTCCAAGACTTGACTCTGAATAAATTGTTTTTGGTTTCAGAGACGCGAAAAACTCTTCCGAATTTACGGGAATTAATGATGGTACGGGTGGCGGCCCATTAGAAGTCGGGGGTGCTGAAAGCGTAGGCGGGGACGTGTAAGCTGGCGGTGGTGGAAGCGAAAGTTGTTCTGGCATCGAGAACTTTGGAGATCCCTTTACTTGTACTTCAACTCGATTCATTTTTTCAGCAGGTAGCTTGATGGTAATTTTTAATTCGTCTTTGATTTCCACTTGGACTTCATTCATTTCTGGTTCACTGTCTTTCTCCTCTGCATGATTGGAAACCTCAGGAGGGCAAACCTTTTCTTTTTCTGGTGCTGGTTTATCGATTTCAGCAGAAGGAGCCTTCTTATCATTGTCATTTGAGCATTTTTCTGTTTCAACTTCTGCTTTGCCATTTTCTTCACATCTATCTTTTGCTTTTACAATGTCGGGTTCTTCGGAGGAAATTGGCTTCTCTTCTTTGACTTGTGTAATCTTCTCATCGTTCTCTGTCGCCTTCTTGGGCTTGGGGTCAGGAGTATCCGACGACTCTAGATTAATTACTTCATTCGAATTCTTTTTGTCGTCCTCATCAACGTCCATGGGCTCTTGCTTGATTTTGATATCCTTCTCGATATCCTTCTCGATATCCTTCTCTGATGCCTTCTCGTTGTTCGATTCATCCACCTGCATTTCTTCTAGATCTTTGTCCTTTTGACTGACTTCATTCTCAGGATGTTCTGTGAGCTTGTCCGTCCCTGGAGTAGACTCTGCGGTTGAAGCATCTTTCGTACCGTCAGGAGTATCATTTGTAACATCTGCAGGCTTAGACGAATCACCCTTCTCATTGTCGTCTTTTGTACCTTCAGCAGACTCCTTAAGGCGATCTTCTGCCTCTTGTAGCTTTCTGGCTTCTTCTCGCTCTTTCTTAATATCCTGAATTTCAATGTCAACCATATCTGGTTTCAAACGTTTTGCAGGAGGTTCGGGCTCGGCTTTAAACTTCTTCTCCATTGCTAGTCTATAGTTTAGTTTCTCCGCTGGATCTACAAGGGGTTCTCCGGCAATGTGACGACGCAGAATTTCTCTGAATGATAGCTCTGGATCGTTCAAGTAGAACAAATCAGTTCGTCCTAATCCATGCCTTGCAGCTCCATACAGCAAATCTTTATCATGCTTCCCTGGAATCCACCACTCTGGCATATCGAGGGACGCCTGACAAAGGGTTAGCCGTTGATCTAATTTTTCATTCTGTAGTATCTCTTCACGAATTTTAGTAAGCAATTCAATTCGTTCAAGTGTTCGTCGAGCACGTTCTTCTTGTAATGGATCGACTGGTACTTGGATCAGATCTACATCGAAAATTAATAGAAGTGTTATAATGTGCTCTAAACAAACACTACACGCCAAATTCAACATTCAACTGTACTTACCAAATTCCTCTTCCTCGGATAGTTTCCTGCCACAAACACGTTTACACATAGCAAAAAATGCTCGGAAATATTCAGTAAGTGTGTCATCGAATTTTTTGTCCAATCTTGAAACTGCACGGAATTTCGTCCAGTCATATTTTGCATTTTCGATTCTGCAAAGAGTTTAAAATTTAAAAAACATGTTCATTCACAAAAAGGATTTGACATATTCGTTGTAATTCTTTATAAAGTTTGATCGATACTAACCTTTGCACTCCAAAAGTGGAAATGGTTTTGCAAAAATCATTTTCCTCTTTCTTCGACCATCTACGCTGAAGCATTTCCAACTTCTGCATTTCTCTTTCACGAACAATTTGTTCAATCTTTTCCTTCCTTTCTAACCTCTGCGAAACGGATATAAATTGCATTAGAATTAGCGACTAGGCATAAAATAAAAATTATTTTTGATGACTCCGAAAAAGCACACTAACCTTTGCTTTCTGTGCATTCTTGATTTCTTCTTTCTTAAAGTTCCTCTGGAATGATGTAATTAATTTTCTTAATCGATTGTTGAGATCAGAAACTGTTGGGAAATCCAATTTTCCAGGGTTGGATGAAGGTTGTTCTTTATTCTCATTGTTGGGTGTCACACCGTCATTTTCTGTTTTCACGATCGTCTCCGGTACAACAGATTCCGTACAAGCGTCAACCACGTCAACCTTGGGAGCGTCCTTACTTTCTGTTTCCTCTGTGCTGCTCACGAGTTTATCTTCGTTGATTGGAGTTTCAGGGTCTTTTTCATCGGATTTTGAGCTTTTAGGTTCCAAAGAGTCTTCAAGTTTTTCCATTTCTTCCTTTTCCTTCGGCATTGCTGGTTCGACTAATTCAGAGTTTTCTTTTTCAATCTCTCCCTCAACCTTAGTACCGTTGGATACTTCAGGTACTTTGTCAATTACTGCCTCTAATTTATCCTCAGGTGTCTCGTCTTTCTTTTTCGTCTCTTCAGATTCATTTTCCTCCTCTGTAGGCAAGGTACTACCGGCGTCGCTGGTAATCGTTGGCTTTTCAGCAACATCTTTCTCGGGCTGATCCACTTCCATTTTCTCACCTTCAATGTCATCAATTTTTGTATCTATTTCTTTGGATGCAGAATCATCATCCGGAGCATCTTCTTTATTTTCATCGGCAGCTTTATCGGGTTCCGCGGTTTGATCAAGTACTGAATCTTTATCCTTCGTTTCTAGATCGTTACTTTCTGTACCTTCAGATTGTATAACATCAGGAGAGCTTTCCGTTTTTGGTTCGTCCTCAGTTTCAGTCTTCTTCTCTTCGTCTTGCTTTTCATTACTATTGCTCGATTCGTCAAGTTTAGCAAGTTGAGCTGCAGCCGCTTTGTTATTTTTTGTATTTCTTCCTCGTTTTCTACCCCTTCGCTCTTTCTTTACCTTGGGATTCGCTGCCTCCAGATTGCTATTTTCTTCATCTTCCTCATCTCCACCTACAGCTTTATCTAATTCTTCTTCGTTTCTGTAAAAGTTATAAATGGTAATCAATAAGTACTACCGAAAGGTACGAATATTGTCGCGTACGCTTGGAATCACTGAATATAATCAAAGCGTAAAATTTAAATTTAATGTTCACTTACACTTCAGCCGAAATTTCTGCTAAAACTGCTGATCCATCTGGAGGACCGCATTTACCAAGAAAGCACAGGTTAGGATCCAATCTCATCATATTGTAGCGCTCGTAACCATGCTTGAAAGTTCCGACAAGGAGTGATGTATCAGCCTCACGGTCCCACCAATCCAATGGACCATTGTCAATTGTTAAGCTGGGCGGACATATGTAGCACTCGCTGAAAAAGTATAATGCAGTCATTTTTATAGCACAGCATACATTTTTCATTGCGATGGAACAATATACCACTCCAAAAATGAACCTACCTTGCTGGAGCGCCTTCCATAATTTTAGTTGCATAAGGTCCGATAATTTCCGACTTTATGTAGTAAAGCATTCGTATTCTCAACAGGACCCTGGTTGAAAATAAAAATAAATTAGTTGTAACAGGCAATACATACAGAACGTATCACTACATGGGCATGAGAATGTGACAGGAAACATTAACAGTAACACTAACTTACTTGTTAGAGTGTTTAGTTAAATGCTTCTTATAATTTCCATCTAAGTGCATCTCTGCATCAAACTTTTCGTCTTTTAGCCATTCGTCGGGTTCCGGCACGTCAGGTTCTTCTTTAGCAGCACGTTCCTTCTTTTTACTTTTTCTACCACCTCTCGATACTGGGCTGGCTAAGCCTGAGTGTTTTCTACTGAGACTACTCTCGTTCACTCTTGGATTTATGAGATCGGACACAAAACTTTTAACTTTTTCGTCACCTCGGAAGTTGTTAACACAGTGAAGGAGCTGCAAAATGACAACATAAATATGTTAGTTTTCGATTCGATTAAGGGTTCAAGTGTACACTTTAACGATCGAAGTTTTAGTTTTAGATACGTACTATAACTCGTGCACATTCTTCAACGTTGTTCTCCTTCCAGCCCTTTCGGAACTGTCCTTGTGCGAGTATTTCGGACCACCGACTCCACCTGCGAGAAATCCATATCCCATTATAATTTCATCTTAAGCAATGCATTGACAAATATGTCTGAGGGATAAATAGCCTTCAGTATTATGAGAAGTTTTCCACGCATTGTAGAGAATCGAACGATTCTTAACTCGGTATTAGCATGGCAAATCATCATGAATGGAATATTTTTTAACAAAAAATCGATCAGTCTTTTTACGTACCCGAAGGTGAGTAAGCCCTTTTCAATTTTATAACATTCACTCCTGGACCATTTTCCATATTCAACGACACCGTCATCCCATTGATAGTCATCATCAACGTTACTTCGTCGACCTCTACGCCCAGACTTACCGCTACGTGTTCTTCGTCCTGAGATTAGAAATTTAAAAATTAGCTTGGCACGAGACGAGAACTTTAGTTATAATTCATAGCACAGAACATAGGGTGCATTTAATACCTCCACGAGTTCTATCGCCGACATTGCCTTCTTCATCGGAATCTGTAGAAGATTCCAAATCGGAAATGTCCATTACACCGTCATCATGTCCATACCGTTTAATCTGGGTACGCCGTCTTGGTTCATGAATAACAAGTTCATTCTAAAAAATAAAAGAAGCATTTGTATCAAATTTCGAAAGGTCTATGTTATAAAATTCTAAATAATAGATTAGAATAGGATTACGCACCTTTTCGCCGAGTTCATCAACATCGATTTCAGCTTTCCTGGCCCATTTTTTCCAAAAATCTGGATCATCGATATCAATATCATCCCTGACACCGGCAGATGTAAAACTGGCTTTTGAAAAGGTTGATCCCTTTTCACCCTGTTCTAACGTGATGACCTGTGTACGACGCTTAAGAATACAATCAATGTCTTCCTCACAAAACGTGTCCCCAGCATTATCTTCATCCATCAATGCTCCGTAAGCACCACGTTTCAATAAATCCTCCACTTCCTTTTTAGAGAGCTGCTTGTTAGTTGACGTGTCCATTGTCTTCGAGTTTGAAGACTGATTTGTATTCATTGATTGTAGAACGGCTTTATCGAGACCGAGTTTCAGTGACGCCCTGTCAAACATCTCTCTCTCATATGTGTTTCGACAAACTAATCTGTAAATCTTAACTCTCTTAGCCTGTCCAATTCTGTGACATCTTGCTTGAGCCTGAATGTGCAATGCAAAAATAAGTATTTTATATGTTTGCTAAATATGTATACCATTCAATAACGCTAGAATTTTTGTCTTTTGCTGACCTGTAAATCATTTTGAGGATTCCAGTCGGAGTCGTAAATAATAACAGTATCAGCAGCTGTCAAGTTAATTCCAAGCCCACCGGCTTTCGTACAGAGTAAAAATACAAATCTATCCGAGTCTGGCTTGCTGAATCTGTCGATAGCAGCTTGACGAACAGGGCCACGAATACGACCATCGAGTCTTTCATATGGGTATTTCCGGAATATGAGGTAATCCTCGAGAATATCCAGGCATTTTACCATTTGACTAAATATAAGCACACGGTGCCCGTTTGCTTTAAGTTTCGGTAACAACTTGTCGACAAGAACCATCTTGCCAGATGAAGATACTAATGCCTTGTAGTACAGGTCGGGATCGCTCTCTGGAACTTCATGTACCAAGCGATAATCCAATTGAATTTGTTCCTCAGCACCTAAAAGTGGAATGTCAAACCCTCGTATTAGACAAAATGCTCATGATCGTGAAAATGTTTTGAGGAAATTTGGATTCATGTTGTAACATACCATTTAAAAGATACGGATGAATACAGCATTTCCTTAACTCCATCATGGTATTCATGAGATTGGGTATGTTTGCTGAATTGGTCCCCTTGCTCAAGAATGAAAAATTCTTTTCCAGAATTGCCCTGTAGTATTTCTTCTGCATATTAGTTAATTCTACTTCTATAATAGTCTCTTCTTTGGGGGCAATCGATTTCTCCACATCCTCCTTTAGACGTCGAAGCATCATGGGTTTCAGGAGTGCTTGTAGCTTCTGCACCTGGCTGTCTGTCTTCAGGTCTCCGAATTCCTTTGAAAAGTTTTCATCTGACGAGAATTGTGCGGGTTCGAGGAAATTGAGAAGTGAGTACAATTCATTGATGTTGTTTTGCAATGGGGTGCCACTGAGGAGTACACGATGTTCCAAGTTGAGCATTCTCAGACCTTCCAACAACTTGCAGTTCTTATTTTTCAAACGATGGGCTTCGTCGATGATACACAGCTTCCAGGGAAAGTCTTTCAATTCCATCACATCCGTGAGTACTATCTCAAAAGTGGTGATAAGTACGTTGAATTTGTACACATCCTTTATGTTCATCTGAGGGTTATCTGGATGCCTATAGTGCATCTCATACTCTTGGATCATGTTCCGACTAGCTACCGAGCCATGATATACTACAATATTTAGATCTGTCCATGTTTCGAACTCTCGTTGCCAATTTGGTACAGTTGACAAAGGGGCAAGAACGAGGAATGGCCCACGAATTCCGTATCGAAATACCGATTCGACAAAAGTGAGAGACTGGATAGTTTTACCAAGTCCCATCTCATCTGCAAGAATACAGTTTCTTCCATTGTACCACGAGAATTTGAGCCAGTTGAGTCCTTCCAACTGATATTCCCTCAGAGTATTGTTGTTATTGTACACGGGACTTGATTCTAATTTTATCCATTCGTGTGGCTTCGGTCGCTTTTTTAGTTTCCACTGGTCTTTGGGTGGAGGCTTGTTAAATTTGTAGTAATTAGCTAATTTCTGCGTGTCGATATCTTCTATAAGCTCCCACGTTGCTTCGTCGTAGGGGAGCGATTTCCACTTCACCAAGTAATTCTTGGTGGTTTTATCAGTTAAAGGATCTGTCACTTCACTGACATCTAAAATACGATCTACTTCCACGAAATCAGGATTAAACGGCTCTTCTTCCAAGAATTCAAATATGTTAGAGTTTTGATTCTGCTTTTGTTTGAAACGCTTAATCTTTTGCGAGACCCGTTTGTCACCTTTGAGAAGTTCTTCTTCTGTTTTCCATTCGCAATGCAGATATGAAAAGCTTTTGTACTTGACAAAAAATTCCTCCACCTCAACGATTTCGGGTTCACGTTTTTTCTTCTCCTTTTTTGGTTTCTCATCACAATTATTTTCTTTGTCATCGGGGTTTGTTGTTGCTACTGCTGGTGAGCCTGATGCTACTTGTTCAGTTTTATCCTCAACAGACTGTGAATTCTCGCCATCGGTTTTCTTGGAATCCTCGGTTAGCTCGCTCCCGTCTCCCTTCACCTGGTCTTCGCTCTCTGCAGCCTTTTCATTATCGACCCCACTTTCTTTCTCCTCCTTTTTATCCGGTGTATCTGAAGTGTCAGTCGACTCTTTAGTGATTACATCGGTCGGGATTGCCTGCTGAGAATCAATGTCTTCTGCTTTCGTTTGTTTTGCATCTTCAGCCACTATTTCTTCTTTCTTATCTGTCGCAGGTACTTCCGCATTTATAGGCTCATCGACACTCATCGCCTCAGGTTCCTTGCTGGCAGTCTCGTCGACACTCATCGCCTCCGGTTCCTTGCTGGCAGTCTTATCGACACTCATCGCCTCAGGTTCCTTGCTGGCAGTCTCGTCGACATTCATCGCCTCTGGTTCCTTTTTGGCAGTCTCATCGACACTCACTGTCTCCGGTTCCTTGCCTGCAGTTTCATCGAGTGGTGTGGGTATCTTTACTTCTTCTTCCGAAGAAAGAGAAGGCTTGGAACTATCATCTGATGCTATTGGGTCTGGTTCCTTCTTGACGTCATCAGTTTCTGGGGACTTGATAGTGTCACTATCGCTTGGTGTTTTCTCGGTTTTATCAGAGTTCTCGTCGGCATCCTCTGTCTTTTCCGTACTACTTTCTGGTAGTTTCTCCTCAGCCGACTTTTCCTCATTTTCAGGTTTCTCGTCCTCATCTTCTGATGAAGAATCGTGAATAATTTCTCGTTGTCCCATTCTTACGGATAGAATATGCTGTACAATCATTGCGTCTTCCTCCGCAGGATTCTATTATTGAATAAGATAAGGTTCATTAGGAAATGCGAAAAATGTATGCAAATGAGATTATTGATGCGAACTTTGTGCTCACCACATAAACAAAATTAGGCTTGTTTAAGTTGTGAATTTCAGGAGGTGGTGTTTCGGACGAAACAACTTTCTTTGATGACTTTTTAGGTGTTGGAGCTGGTGGTGTTGGTGGTGGTGGTGGCTCCACGGGTTTAATTTGGTCTACCTCAGGAGGTATATCCGTTGTAACGGCAGCAGAGGCTGCTTCAGCAGCAGACTCTGATATAACAGCTTCCAGGGTTTTGAGTGCAGCTTTATTAGGCATGAGCAATTCTTCATCAGAGAGCGCTAGGTCAATATCGTCTATGTACTTCTTTCGACCTGTATTTCGCGCAGATCTTCGTTTCTACAAGATGAAGATAACGTTAGCATTGGATGCAATAATATTGAAACTAGAAGGTGAAGTTTTGGGGATATTTACGTTAGAATTGTCATCCTCTGGCGGAGGTGAAGGAGGAGGCGTGGCATCCAGATCGGATCCTTCGGAGTCACTTCGTTTTCTTCGCTTTTTTAATTTCGCCAAAGAAATCATAGTTCTGTAATGGACAAGGGTCATTTAGAATCATAGGCGTTCAAGGTATAAATAAATTCGTAACCTGATAAGTTAGAAACTCTACCGGACTTACTTAGAAGGCCTTTTCTTGCTGGAAGAATTGGACTTCAACTTAGGTTTTTTGGGTTTCTTCGGCTTTACAGGAGTTTTAACTTCAACAGCCGGAGCTGCTTCAGTTTCAGCGGTCTCGGGTGCTATTCCTGTTGCATCTTGGGTGCTGGTATCACCATCCCCTCCGCAGGTGGGCACGGAGGGGCCTCCTTCAGCTGCTGTGATACCAGCAGCACCAATCCCGTTTTTTTGATCCGGTTCTGGAAAATCATCGCTTTTTGGCGCTAGAGCATCTAATTCGCTTGTACTCTCGCCCTGTTGAGAACTATTCAGTTCAGGTGTTTCGGTGGGCGCTTTTTTCTTTCTTGTTTTACTACTGAAATTTCGACACAAGTGAGTGAATTAGTTTTTTAATTGAAGTTTTAATGCTTATAGAATTTAATACACTTGACTTAATTTAATGTATACCTTTTAGGTGTCTTCTCCTTCGGAGGTTTTGGTTCTTTAGGCTTCTTCTCCTTTGGAGGTTTTGCTTCACGAGGTTTTCTGGAAAAGGGGAAAATTCATTCCATACATTGCTCACGCAATTTCCAATTTCATTAAGATATATTCACGTTTCTTGAGCAGCCTTACCTGGGCTTTTTCGGTTTCTTTTCTGGTATTTCAGGGGGCAAATCTTGGAATTCGTATACTTCATGCGACATTGGATTTGCATCGGCTGATGTCTGAGGCAGATCTAGGTTCATTAGGTCTTTCTCCTTCGACTTTTTACCTTTGCCCCCACTTTTACTTTCTCGTGGCTTTCTCTCTTTCTTTTTCTTTTGTTTAGTAGGAGTTTCATCTAAATCAGTCTTTGACATGTCAGGGCCAGGAATTCCCTAAGTTATATAAAACAAAATATAGTAAAAATTAAATCATGTGAATAAATCACCCCTCTCTTATCCGTGTACCCTTCATATATATGCCTTCATCAAGTGTTTAATCCTGCTAACCTGTGGCATCTGCAAACTGGGACCTTGTCCATACATTTGTGCTGGATTCGGCATTCCACCGATTGATGGTTGCATTGACTGCATGGAATAAGAACCACTTGCGTTCATGCCATCCTGTTGCTGCTGCTGCAGGATTCTTAATCTCTCTTGGAGTTCGTTTATCTGTCAATATTCAAATTATATTTTTCGTTTAAGAAAATGTCAGGATCGAGGAAAGTTTCAGGTGACCATTTACTAAACTTGGCAAGTTCTTTATAGTAGGCACACTACGCTTACCTGCATTTGAGTTTGAGGGTTAGGCGGAAGACTATACAGATGTTGCAATTGCTGCTGCAATTGATGAATTTCATAGTATCTGTCAGACCCAGGAGCAACTCCAGCACTTTGATTTTGCATTCCTTGAGATCCCATTGGGCCCATTGCACCTACTGGATAAGGTGAAGGGCCAGGAGGTCGCATCTGGCCCTGATGAACGCCACCCTGACCATACTGAGGATAGCCTGGAGCAGTGTGATAGCCTCCCATGTAAGATTGCGATGAGCCTGACACGTCAGGACCAGGAAACCGTTGTTGTGAATACTGATGAGGACCTGGTGGGGGCATCATACCTCCCATACTCGTCGGGGCGCTAATTCCCGGACTTCCATAACCTTGACTTACTTGCACATGCTGCGGTGGACCCGGTGTGTAACTGCTTATCAAATTCGAGACTTGCATAGCGGACTGCGATGATGGTGGAAGACCCGTCTGCTGCTGTGAAGACTGACTTGAAGGAGGTGCATTTGATGTCATTGTCATTGGCGATCCTAGCGAGGTAGGTGAGGTGAATGACGCCGTCATTTGTTGTTGTGCTTGAGACGAGCTGGAAGGACTCATTGAATTTAAAGCGTTGGCCATGCTACTTGGAACATTGGAATCTAGATTGGAACCACCACTGTTTGAAGCTTGTGGCTGAGAGGCTTGAGAATCATCCATGGACGATCCGAGGGAGGGCAAGCCACTTGTCCCATCACTGTCAATGGCTGAGTCATGCAAAGACGAGCCAGGAAGTGAAAATCCTGTGTCATTACTTTGTACCGAACTGCTCTGAGTTTGCCCCATTTCTGACGTCGACATTTCGGACGTTGCACCGGATGAAGCATCATCAATCATTGGTGGTAAGGATGTCAGATCATTTTGTGGCTGCATGCCCATACCCATCTGAGAATTGGATTTTGTATCTTCTCGCGACGTAATGGATGCTGGGAGTGGACACTCTTGCGACGTGTCCATTGAAGAATTTAAACTTGCTAAGTCAAGATCTGATGCATCCTGTGCGCCTCTTACAATACTATTAATTGCGTTATCAATATTTGCCGACGAATTTTGCATCGGCGACATTACACCTGAGGAAATACTGTATCCACCTGGACTGCCGCATAAAGAAGGAGGTGGTTGTGGAGTAGGAGGATATGACGATTTTGAAACCGGTGTTGGTTGCTGATTTGGCCTACTAGGAGTCTGCCATTGTGTGGGAGACATCGGTGTTTTTGGACCACTAACACTAGGTGACATGGGTTGTTTAAGACCTCCAAGCGGACTCATTACACCTCCTGCCATACTCGCCATAGGTTTCGGCGAAGGAGAGCTTTTACTTACATGTGGCATAACCATTTGTTCCAGCTGTTGCAGACTACTAGGTTGCTGATTTTGTTGTTGAGGTACAGGGGGTAGTTGTGGAGCTTGTTGGGGCTGAGACATTGAATTCGTTGGCTGAGGTAAAGGCTGCGAGGACGAAACGGGTATGGTGGGAGTTGTGGCTGCTGGTGGACGAGGGGATGGCGTGGGTTGGCGCGGGGAAGGTGTAGGCTGCCGAGGAGAAAGTTGAGGAAGCTGGGCATATCCTGGTCTATAACTAGCGTTACCGTTAGGCACAGACGAGTTAACAGTGGGAGTGGTGGAACCGTATGACCCACTGTACGTCATACTACTGCCCTGTGTACCTGCGACCTGCGAACTTCCTGTAGGATAATACTGACCATATTGATTACCATAAGATTGATGAGGTTGAGGTGCTGTTGGCATTGAGTACGGTTGTTGAGTATGATGAGACGCAGATGGATATACATTCGAAGGTGCAGCCGTGGGACCACTTGCCATGCGATTTAAGCTTGACGAATTATGATGGTAATCAGGGTACTGATTAGAAGCGTTTGGATACATATTCTGAGTATATTGCGACTGTTGTTGATTTAATACAGAAGGGGTTTGTGGTCTTGTCATATATGGAATGTTATGCTGTGAAGTTTGTTGAGAATTCACTGCTGCAGCCGGAGGGGCGGGGGTAGGTTGTGGCTGCTGTTGTGGCATCGAATTTTGCTGGCTCATCGGCTGCGGTGGTCTAGGTAAATTTGACGGATAAGCGTGTGGAGGTCTATACGTTGCTGCTGCATTCGCTGGGTAATGATGCGGGAGACTCGAGCCATAAGGTTGCTGCTCATTCCAGCGCTGCAGTTGTTGTACATACATAGAGTCCTGCGAAGGTGCACGGTACGCTCCATACTGCTGCTGTTGCTGTTGTGGAGGGGCTGCAGGATTCACCATCCTCGGCGCTGGAGCATGGGGTTGCGAAGGAGGGGCAGCGGGCCTAAGCATCGCGGCTTGATTTTGTACAGAATAATCCTGATAATGAATACTGGGAGCGGCAGCATTCTGATGGTATGGAGGGTAGCCAGCCATGGGCCTTGAAGCTGTCCCAGGTGGTGCACCATATGCTCCAAGAGGCTGCGGCTGTTGTACCGTGGACGGACTATATGCGCCATATTGGGCAGAAAAATCAGGGTACCCCGGGGTCAGCTTGGATGCCGATGGGGCCATTCCTTGACCCATTGGGGCGTACTGCGACGTTTGGTTATTAAACCCTTGCATCATGCTGTCGGTGGCACCCGGACGTCCTGGCTGCTGTTGACCGCCTCCAGTTCCGAAGCTGTCCGTGCTGCCTAAGCCAACCAAACCATCAAGCATTCCACTTCCCAGATCATCTCCGAAAACGTCGTAGTTTTCCATTCCAACCCAGGAAAACTATCTCGTCTGATTCATTTCATGAAGCATTTTTATTTGTTCTTGCTGAGATTAATAGTACGTAGTATCATTAATGCTAATTGCAAGGATGTGGAGTCTACATCTTCATTTTTTTCGGTTTATCCTTTCCAATAGCACTTGTAGACTAGTCTTGATAATCCATCTTGGTAATTGGTCGATTTTCCGTTTTCATTTCTTGATACCTTCAAAAATAACGATTTCACATTTCAGTTAGATTGTATGTGCTAGTTGGAGCTAAAGCTAAGAGTAAAAAGTAAAACGTGACAATATCTGCTATTTGTAAAGCTCTTCCATAATATGAAATCGTGCAAATGCAAAGTAAGGAGCACGCCTATTTATGCACACCCCGATCACCGATGCTTTTGATCCTAATGTACGAAATTGCACATGACAAAATTCAAAATTTTATATGTGTTTAAATTATCTTAAACTGATCAATGTGCTACAGTAGCACTGTTACTACAGCTTTCTCTTCCTTAAATGATCCTCATAGCCACGTACAATGCCACTGTAATATGTAAATATAAATGTGCAAAATGCGTTCGTGTTGCGTGCGATGTGTTTCCGTTTTCCGGCCGTTCTTGATACGATCCGCTGTTTGGGTTGGTTCTTCAAATGTTGGCAATCAGTGAAACCCAAGGGGAAAAGCCATACGCTTATGAGTTAATCGAACATAAACGACATGACCTTCCCCCTAGGAGCACACTGTCACATATAGGGGAGCAGGGGAGCCTCGTCCAAAGACCTTACATGTACGTCCCACAACGCCATATCAGACTGAAACTGAATGAGACTCCTATGATTTGATGTTCAGTCTGAATGTGCAGCGTTATTTATCGGAGGAGAAGCACCTACCACTGAGTCCACGGACTCTAAATTGGGAATGATTTGAAATGCAGCCGTTCTGTGACTGAGTAAATCTCCAGACCAAAAAGCCAAAAAAATGCATATACTGAATTACTGGACTCGGTACCGCAATCTATGTGTGTGCATATAGCACGTTCGCTCATATAGGCAATCACGTTTCTGTTTTTCAGAACAACTGACGGTTGCAAATATTGCAATGTTGCAAAACAGGTTTTCCAGTTCCATTAGACCTCTAATCTTACAAGCCCCTTCACATGAATACATAGAATTGTGGTTGCGTACATGCATCCGCCTAACGTACTAACGATAAGTACTTGCCAATGTGCAGGTGAAGTCTAATTCATAAAATCTTGGGTCCAACAACATAATCCTTCTACTGCCATCGTGCCACTATAAGCATCGACCGTTAAAAACGGGCACTGCTTTCTTGCATGGCGTTACCGAACGGACTCGACCTGCGCAGTGTGGCTGAGTAATAATCTCAGGAAACTAAAATTGAAAATGTGAAGATTCAAAAGATGCAATGCTACATGAATGTCTCCCACTGAACACACATATCTAATTGTAAGATGAATTCCACCTTCAAAAATTTCTGAATGCCCCGGAAATCATTGAATGCGATTATGAGACATTTTTTTGTGTCCATCCATCCAAAATCAAAATGCACAAGAAGTGAAGCGAGCAATTAAATTAGGGAATACAAAGAATCAAATTAGTAAAAATTAAGATGTCCGAATATCCATATAGACCTCAATATCTGGATACCAAATGTATGCACATAAATACACACTGAAAAGAGCCTGAGGGAAGAGGGGGTGCATATAAGCATGATGGTGACAGAAAGACAAGCTCTTCTACTCCACCACATCGCTCTCTCGCAGAAAATGAGCGTATCCACTTCAAGCTCGGCACTTCATAACATCAACCCCAAGTTTTTTTTCCAGAACGGGTAAAATGAAAACTTAAAGAGCTGAATAAAACACCTTCAAACTTGGATTCTGCTGCTTGTACGAACGCCATGATTCAAGCTCTCTGCACACTGACTCTCCACCAACTCAAGAGTAGAGAATCTATTGTGATTTCTTATATCATAGCAATAGCCGTGTGCGCAGAATAGTGTATGGAAATCTCGATAGCTAGGCAAGGCAGAGGCACATTTCATGCAATGTTTCAAAGCTGAACATCATCATCACTTCGCATCACATTCGCACAATAATGCTGTGCGGAGTGTGAGTGGAGTACTGTACGTACATTAGAAATCCATGGAAAGTTACACATTTACAACATACCACATAGACATTTTCGTTGCGTACATGGACTTCATGTCGAGGGGAGATTGTTAAAATAGGAAAAGGCTAGTAGAGAGCTTCTTGTTTGCTGGCTATGCTTCATGGAGATGGGACTAGGGAAAATCTATGTACGTGCCTGAATTGAATCTGAGAGAGAGAGACCAAAAAGTTCACTTCACGTTCATACATTTCTTACAATTTTTTTGTGAGCGAAGCGATGCATCAGAAACTGATACGCACAGTCAGACTTGGACTTATACTAAAAGGGTGGTTCAAGTGCAGCTTTTCGGTTCAGTCAGTGGTATGATTTCGCTCTGACTGGTCGTTTCTGTTAAATGCTCAGAAGGGGAAAGAAAAAAGAAATCCTGCCCACGAAATAGAATATAATGGCTTCGTGTAATGCAGGTTGAGTTTTTTACGTTACGCTTATTCTTCGTAATGTGGATGTGTTCTTTCCTACTCCTCTAGAGTATAATTTTCACGTACGTACATTTTGATACGAATGCAAAGCCAAACGAAAGTACGGTACCCGTGGCCGTGTGTCATGTAACCATATTACATTTTTTACATGACAGGTATTGCGTTCAGAGCATTATAGTGGCTTGATTTTTTCATTTGCTTTTCCAAGTGGAAGTTATGCGGTATATTGCCACTTCAGCAAAATATGGCAACCACAACCAGATACGTCCATATTTTAAATTTTTAGAAAGAAGTAGTATAAAAATATTATTGTCGAATCAAATTTGAATTCAACTTCGACTTCCAAACGAAAGCTTGCCCATTACAAAATGTGTTCCGAAATTATCGTATGCAATCAATTCAATCTGACTTCCAAATTTAAAACCCATATTTTGAAATTTGCTCTTTACAGCATGGCCTATACCTACCATGCACCCTTGATTATGTGCAAATTTAAATTTGTGTAGGTTCATGTCCAGCGTCAGCCAGCGTGATGTAGATGTAACATGTTACATACGATTAAGGTATATAGACATGATCAAAATTTAAAAAAAAACTATCTGAATTTTGAAATGCAAGGGAACGAGTCCTTCAAATGTGTGGATCGTCCTAAAGTGTGATCCAGTCCAAGAGTTTCAGGAATATTGTCGCATGCAGGCTAAATGACAGCGCAAGAATTTGTGCATGTATAGCTTAAGCCGTAAGGTTAATTTTGCCAGTTTGATGTAAGAACTCCAACGTAGCTCATTCTGCTCATTAAACATTAGGGTTTATTTAACCATCCAGCCATATGTCACATATGAAAGGAAGCAAAACACATTCCCTTGCCTCGCCTTAAAGAAACAGGCTATGAAAAAATAAGAATTCGTATTCATCGTGCAAAACTTGATCATGATATGATTGGACCCCCTATGAATCTACGTCCCGACATCCCTATGATCACAGTCGCTCGACAAATAATTCGTCAATCTAACTACACAAACCGAATATTTCTCAAATTCACTAAATTAAGCCTAAACTCATATCAATTTGCTTAAGCATAACCTTGTTATTGCAATGACTTTTCCAAATTTTGAACTTTTAGCACTCCTCTCACCGCCATCGAGTCAAATTTGCACGGATTTTCCATACTCAATTCATCGAATTCACAAGGATGCATAGTGGATTGGTCTAGCCGGGTTTCACCGTACTGTGTATCAAATTTGATTAGGCACCTACTAGAATTCCTCTTATTTGAGTGAACATGCAGAATAGAACCTAACTATCATCGTGATAATTGATAATAAAGACATCGAGTCATCGAGATTTCTTTCTTTTATGTCCAGAAATATTAGTACCGCATTAAAAGAATGATGCACATCAACACATCATTGCGGATTAGAGTGTTTAGGAGTAAAACATGTGCCCTGCTATCAATTACCAACGAATGATGTTGGTAAACAAATCATATCAACTTAATTTGGGTTTTGCTCTTTTGTTTTGCTTATCATCGTTTCCTGCATCAAATTTACATGATTATTGGATACGTCAAGCATGCGTTCATTGTAAATGAAGTTGCATGTGGAAATGGAAAACGGAAAATACAAGTTTAGGTAAAATATACATATCATCGCAATTAAGATGCACTTGATGCACTCTTCAGATATCGGACGGACACAAAACACCACAAGATATCGCATATCTGTCAAACTCAAAAATGTGAAAGCTGTTGGATATCATATGATATGTTCCTACCATACAATATGTGCATTTCCTATTCCAACAATGAACAAGATAACTGCCATGTGCTTTAATTAAAATGGGCTGCTTTTGTATATGGCATATAGCATATAGTCACTCGCATTGCGATGATAATTATAACAATAAATCAAATTCTAAAATGTTATTTGAGTGTGAAAAATTTGCTTTCTCGCATTATATATTCGTGGCTACTGCTACTCTGAAATGCTAACGTTTTCACATCTCAAATTTATCTGTGAGGTTGTGTCAATGATCCGCACGATGCACGATGTCTTACGACTAAGAGTACGTCTTAAAAGAATTATGTTAAAAATAACTCAAAAAAATCTACCAGCTTACCTTAATAGTGTTATCCTTAGGTATGTATCAAATTGTGTACCACTAAATGTTTACAATCAGAGACGTAACATAACCAACGTCGAGTGCACTGACGTCACGTTGGTATTGGTAGAACACTCTTTTAAACCAGGCAATCTACATGTCGTCCGGCCTGTCCTTAACATTATTGCTTAGAATAAGTACCACTATGGACTTCACTGCCCATCATTTAGCTTTCCAGAATTCTTGTTCCAAATCGCACACCTCGAGACTTCAAATTAATGTGTATCAAAACTCGTAATTTGCATGATGACCAGAAGGGAACACTTCTTATATCTTACACGAAAGTGAATCGGTCCATCATGGAATCCAAAAAATTGAATTTGTGTGCATTCAAACTAGGAGTACAAATTTTCAATAGTTCTTTCCTTCCGTTTTAAGGCTACAATCTAAGTAGCAAAAGTGGGAGAAATCCGAGCTAGGGATACAACGATCTTGACGGAAAGAAGAAGAAGCATCCACATCTACATAGGCTAGAACACCACCACCAAGACGTCTCCTTCCTTCGTCGCCTGAGTCGTCCTCTTCTTCTAAGCAAAAAGGTGGAATTCTCTTCTTGTTCTTCAGCCCTAAGTACAAGGTAAGAAGAAGAACAAGCCCGTTTCTCCTGCTCCTGGCTTTTTTGGCAGGCTTTGCCTTTCCGTACAAATTGTGTAAGAAATGGATGTAGTAGTAACAGTGGTGGCAGCAGCTCTTCTAGCACCAACAACCAGCAGCAGCACAGGCTCATCCTTTCCCATGATGACTGTACCGATGAGGGAGATGCACGAAATGATGCTGCTGCTGCTCCTTCTTCTGATGAGACATTATTTTATCGATTCCCCTTTCAAGTCACTCTATCCACTTCTGCTCGCCAACACATACACACTTTTTTCAGCACAACACGAAACGAAACCGAACCAAAAAAGCAAAGGATGCTTTAATAGTTTTTCATAGTAATAGTTGAGCTTAAAGCTTTTCGCTTTAGCATCGTACAATACAAAAACTTCCCTTCCACTGCTTGTTTCTCTCTCTAGCTCTCCCGATACTCTAGAGCAAGCTCCTTTCCGTCGGCTACTTTGGCTGCCTCTTCTACCACATTCGTAGTGCTTTCATCCCTGCTCATATCCTTTTCCGAGCGTTTTATATTCTAGATGAATTAGGAACATCTAGTGTAGGCTACAGCGGCACTATTTCTTTCCGATAGCCTGTAGCCAACAGTAGTAGATATACAATAAATATTCACTTGTGAATTACATTATTTCTCTAACTTCAAATTGCAAAATATGTGTTTCCAATTAGAAACAACCATCTTTGAACTAAAAATATGTATAAATACAAGTAATATCACTGTCACGGTCAACTCCAATTAAAAATGTACAATGATTTCCACTCTTTGTCATCCAAGTGTTTTACTCCCGTATGTACTGGAAAAGGATAACCGTCACGGTTGTTTCTTCACTCACCAAGTCCCTTCTGTTCCTTATCCCTGTGACCCCAAAGTCTCTCCTTTTAGGGCACGAAAAATCTTGCTAAAATAACGCTGCAGAGGACGATGACAAGCGAGAGATGTAGACAGGAGTTGACACGAGCGGAGAAGGAACAACACTAGACATTATCCTCTACCTTTGCAACATTACGTCTTCACAGTCATTTTCATATAGCAGCAGAGCAGCACTGCTGGATCCGTGCGTACTGCTTGGCTCTGTACATAAAGTTCTTCTTCTTCTTCTCTCTCTCTCTATTGCTGCGGCTACGCTACGGATACATAAGCACACAGCTCTCACAGTGACAATGACCACCCAAAAACTCTTTCAAACCATCCATAGTATTGTATTCTATTCCATATAATGATAAAAGTAAGACTTACACCATCGTCCAACAAACTCAGTCCTCAGTAGAGTTGATGTGCATGTACAGGATAAAATGTTGAATTCTAGAATCCCCTTAACTTTTTCCACCGAGTGGACTGTTCCCAGGCAAAAAGAGTATGAGAAAGAAGCTCCTCGTCTCTAAAACCCCATACCGAACAACATATATTATTACTCCTTCTCTTCTCTCTCTGAAAGCCAACTGTCTTCCCCCTACTGCTTTCCTTAAACGCGATCAATAACATTAAGGAAAAAGCTCATTGCATTATAACATTTTGGGGTTAAATCCTACATAACTAAATGCACAACTAACTGTATCCATTTTCACTTACTTGTTTAGAAATGACAGTTTAAAGCGTCTGAATTTTTCCTCCCAAGATGAACCCCCTCTTCCCCACGCTACCAACGTAAAATCTGAACGTACCTCAGAGGGGAAATGGGTAATAGTGTTCCCCAGTGACGGCTGTCAAAGAGTCGAAATGGAGTGAAACACAAGCTGCTATTGGTGCACCAGATGAAGATTTAGGTTCAATGACAGACAAGGGCGACACCCCGACGAGTACTGGTTCTCGTAACATTACTCCATACCCAGTGCGGTCTTGTAAAGGTTTCCCAGCGCGAAAGGTTGAGAGAGACTATTCCTTCAGAAACCTACAAGCACATGTCAAAAAATGACATTATTTCATGAAAAATATACGTGAATTGCGTTTAATTAGGTACATATACAAACTAACACCATAACACATCCAATATGACAATTACAAGTTGTGCCTGATATCATTATGCCTGGCATTTACCGAATTTCTCCCACACAATACACCATCACACATGGAGTGAATTGTTTATAGTTATTACTGTTTATACAAAACATGCTTACGTGAGTCATTGCAATGAACCGATGATTGATGATCCGATACCAGAACGCCGACATCACTAATCACGGTGCAGGACTTGACTGGCAACTTGGGAGCTGAAACTCAATCCACATTCAGCATTTAATCAACAAATTTTCCGCACTGGTGACTAGTACGCAGTGACCATGAATTTCCAAAACTGAAAGCTCAGCAAACTGCAGAGGTAAACAATAAACATCACATTAAAAATTTTGTAAACAAACTAAAAGCGTGTAAACATTGGTAAATGCATTTAATTGAGTGCATTGTCGGCACACGTGTTCAGTTGACAGATGTCAAAACATAAACACAAGCACAGATGACACAACACCAGCTGACATCAAACGATGACAGATGATGAATGTTGAATGTCGCACGTCAGCACTTCTTTAGTCAAAGCAAAGTCAACAGTTGACAGTGAAGCCGCACGATCACTGCACACTGCACACCAAACTGTCCAAACACACCATAAACCCGCTTTAAACTATATACCACAACACTATTGCCACCGACCGACCACCACTTGACTTTAACCATTTTCACAGCTTCAAATTTATTATCACAATTCACTCACAAATCAATGGTGACTGGAATCGCAACAAAAACATGTGATATGTCACAAAGTCACAAACTACACAACCTTAGCATCACTTCCGTTAACTTTAAATCTTAACATAAACCAAAATTAAAGTAAAGTTAAATTATTCAAACAGGGAATTCTCATTCCACGTTCAACGGCACTGACGGGCACTATCAATGTCAATGTCACCTGTATTATGGCATTTGGCACCTCCCAGAACACTTGTCACCTATCCGTCATCCAAGCATGCATAACTGAGTGCACGTTTGCATGTCATAAGATAATTGCACACCACAAACAAAACACAAGTGACAATTAACAATTAGCTAATCACTAGATCACTAGACTAATCACTCTTTTTCACTTCTTAGGCGAACGAGCTTTTGCATTATCTATGCTAGAAAGAAACAACAACACAAACACACACACCCGAAACGAAGATTGGAAACACGAAATCGTAAACGGCGTTGAAAGTGCATGTGTTCATGAATGCATTCATTCGGATGTATGCATAGTTTGCATAAAATATTGAGGCGACATATGAAGATCTAATTGTAAGATGCATTATATGTACATCTTACCAATTTAAGAATCTTAATGACTTTTGCATTTAATTGATTTAATTAATTGCACTAAATTGCAGGTGGTATACTAGATCTGGATATCGGGAAACTGACAGACCTTCCCGAGAGTTGGGGTCAAACATATCGCACGAAATTCGCAGGTGGTGTGCGTTAGCGAATTTGAGACTGAGACAGGGTACGGGGTTTCGGATTTCGGTTTTGAACCCGGGTTACAAAAATGTCAGACCCTCTGGAAATGAAATGTCGAAAATGCAGATACGCCCTCCTCGTGTATCCAGAAAGTGAGAAATCTCTTATGAAATGAAAACTTACAAAAATTGGTTCTTCGTGAGAGTAAATTAATTATACGTTTGTTTTCGAATCTTGCAGCAAGGGTAGAAAGCAGTCATGGATCTCTCGCTTCGGAGGGTGGAGGGGCTTCCAGGGGTTGTGCCTCGGATGTTTGGTACATACCAGAACAATGTATGCCTAATTGGATGTCCTCAAATGTTGAAAAGGGGGGATGGGTGAAGGGTAAAGTTTTTTGCCCAAAATGCGAAGCTCGGCTAGGATCCTACAATTTCGTCTCTGGAATGAAATGTCCATGTGGATCGGAGGTTGGATGTATATAAATATTTAAAATATAGTTTTAGGAGTAAAACAGGGATTAACCTAGAATTATTATGACACATCCATATTTTATTGCATTTTTGCAGGTGGTAGCGCCCATACATATCGTAAAAAGTAAGGTGGATTTTTTTATTCCACTGGAAGTAACTGATAATGAAATGGTAACTAATTTGCCACTGCCGGAAGAAATGACGCAATTAATGACTGATTCAAAACCCAGCGAGGACGCTCCTTCGAATTTAGAACCTACAGGGACTACTTAAATAATCAAAAGGTGTACGGTATATCGTTATTTCCCGAAACTACAGAGATGTTTTATTTAATGGCGAAATGTTAAAAAATATTTCATGTGATAAGTTACAAACCGCAAGCTTCCTACCAAATGATTGAAATAAATAAAAGTGAACAATAATCAATAATTTGTAAGCTTCCACGATATATTCACTCATGAAATCGTTTTAATCTTCGTTCATTTCCAACAAGCTTCCAAAATGGAAAGCCACATTTTTTGTGCATGTAAAATTCGCTTGCGTTGTGCAATGTAACGGTGCACGTGCTTAAAACATTAAAAATGTGCTAGCTTAACTATTAAAAAGAGATTCATATTCATCGTATTTACCCATGAACCCAGCATCAGCAAACACAGTACATACATGGATTGACAAGATATGCATATCTGTCTAAAATTAGTCATTGCCACTACCCTACAAGTATAACTTACATTTTGTTTAATAATACATTGATTTAGTAAAATACCCAAGTTTATTAGGCTTTCAGGAAAGTGCAAACTGCACAATATGCATGCAACATATACATATGTAGTGCTTTTTTGTTTGCAACCCAATCGTAAGTATAATATTACAGCAATTAGAAGGTTTTTATTGACATTTTAGACGCGTTTTATGTTACTCCTTGGATAGATTAGTGTAATACAGTAAAGAATCACATTCATGAACTTGCATTTCCCGGATAAGATGCAATAATTTTAGCTGACACACAGTGAAGAAGACTCACAGAATATACAGTCTATGAATGATTTGGCTGTACAATAATTATTTAAGACTCTGAACTTCCGAGTAAATGTAATACTCGAGGAGAGACCATTTAAATGTACTGAAAAGACTGCATTGATAAAGATCACATTTTGTTCTAACAGTTTCAAACCCGTCAACTACCGACGATTAGAATAAATCAATATAATGTAAGTAGGTATGTACAGTACATTGTACATAGGTCATTGTTATATGGCAATCGGAAATTAGCACTGACTGTTAACGTTAAAATACACATTTTCATCTCCCAATTTTTTAGTACAGTTTAGTAATTTTGAGGATAAATTACACTATTCACACAGAATCCTTTATATTTTCTTTACATATTTGATGGGATCCAATTTATAAATCAATTACGAAGGATACGATACGAATGGTTGGTTTACTCATATTAAATGTACGTTACTTTGTGCTAAAAGGATATGCAGCTAATTCTGTAAAACAGCTTTAGATTAGAACTCTAAAAAATAGAGATTTGAGGATTGATACTGACTTTTTTCTAAGCAAACGCATCGAACATGATCCATATTTAACATAACAAAAAATAAATTAAAACCAAGTTCACATTTGCGAATTTGCTATCGAAGCAGAGTATTGTAAGTGCATTAGCTACAACTCTGTAATTCACCTTGCGTTTTCCTTCACATTCTGCAATTATTTATACGTAACTGTACAACAGTACAACCACCAACTTTGGACCCAAGCGTGGTACACATATCTTTATATATTAATTATAGTTAATTAGTCATTCCGTTCTGTACATAGGATAAATTGTTTTGAACCAAATGAACTTACAGCAAGAATGGAGTAGTATTTCGTGCACCACCTCACCAGATTAATGTATTGATACTATTAGAAGTTAGAAGTACATGTAAGCACTCATCAGAAAAATAGGTCATAATATAATAATTAATGTAGGTTATCTGCCACAGTCTCACGGTACCACTAACATTCATAAATAACTTCACGCGCATATATGGTAAGAGGAACCTTCTTTTTTAGTAATTAAAACGGCACCAACGGTACCAATACTAACGGTAATCGAATGATGTCAACAAATCAGAGAGGTCGACATAGTGCACTCCTCACCATTTCCATCGTCTGAAAATATCGTGATCTCTTACAGCTATGAGCCTTAATTGTAGGCAACTATCTTAAACCGGAAATACATGAAAGCTCTCAACAATCAGCAACTCGTGAGAACGACAACCACGTCATATTACAGTACTAAACTTTATAACGCACACTTAAGCCTTTCAATTACAAAAATCTACGTTAGCTTAGGCTAACATACATAAGTTATATACTTTTTGTGTGATTGAGTACCAGGCTTACATAAGGCTTGACGAATCATTCAATTCAATATATATGACACCAACAAGTTAATGGACGTGGCTACTGGCTTACACAAACGACAACCCCCGAATAACATTTTTACAATGAAGTTTCATCGTTTACTTTTTCATTTGGTCCTGCTTTAAGTTTCACTTGACTACTGGCAAGATTTTTCTGGCTTCCTTCACGACTCGAAGTAGCAGCAAGGCCTGGAGCATTAGCCTGACGTTCATTATTGCTGGGGTGGTCCAAAGAAAATGTAACATTTTTCCTGGAACTGCTAGCGCTGTGCGGATACGAAGCCAGCGCAGAGTGGTCAATGGAGCCTTTTCTTGTCAAAGGTTTCTTCGGAATGACTGGTTCAATGGGTACTGCCCCAGAAGACTGTGGATTACTCCCTTGAGAATTTTCTTTAACAAGATCGTCCATCTGTCTGGCGAAAAATCCAACTGACGGATGAAAATAAGCATAGTACATGACCATGCAAAGAATTCCAATGAAAAACAATGCATAGTCGCCAACTAGTCCGGCAACTCGAAACCATAAAACTTCTGGTGTCGACGGGCCAAAGGAGAAAAACCACGTCAAAAGAAGGACGGTGTTTTCCAAAAACGTAATAATATAGTATGTTAAGTATTTGTAACGAGTTGGTTCATCCCGAATATTGAAAAATGTAAAGACGTATATAAATGCAACGACTAGATTGAATAACGCCTCTTCGCACTGATTGGAACAGGCTTGGTTTCCTTGAACAATCAGCCATGCTAGCATAGCCAACCAATGTGCAACGCATACGGGAATCTGAAAAGATCAGCAAAAATTTAATGATTTTATAGTACATCGTACATTACTACTATTTCCTCTACATACACATATAGTGCTTACGATCAGGAAAGAGTAAGTTGCAGCGAAAACTGCCAATGCGAACACTCTAGCACCTGAAAATAAGATAAGAAAAGTAAATAACGTCATTACTCTCATTACTTTTAAATTGTAAGTAAGTTGTGACATTTCATGTTTAGTTCGGGTAAATAACTCACTTATACCGCAGAGGTGCCAGAAAAATTGCACAAAGGTTCCCCTGTATGTTATATTAGGTTTATCTGGCTGCGAAAAACGCAAAGAACGATTATAAGCTGACAGTGACCACGCCAAGCTCAACAGGGACGACCCAACAGCAACAAGTTGAACTATTTACAACCATTGAAATATCAATCATCATCGGTATGCTTCCCCATCATTACTACGTGCAAACCACAAATTTAATATTTTTTGTACACATATTCTTCACGTACTGTTTCGGTCATCATATGGCCCTTGGCCCTTTATATCAGTAAAATGATAAATTAAAATGTACAGTTGAAGTGTGACTTGAGGGGCTGACTCCATGAACGCTTCAAATAGTCTCAGGAGAGTTGAATCCGCGTCTTCATTTATCATATACGTATAATACTTGATTTGCTGGGCTTTATCATTCCGAGTTGCTGCTTTGCGACTTTTTAGCCCGTACATCAGAGCGTCCACGTACCTACATAAATTAAATAATTTTTTTAAATAAACTTAATTTAGTTTTTCTGCATTAAAATTAAGTAAATAGAATATACCTCAAGACTGGTGCGAGCTGAAGCAGCAAGAATACTATCCGAATCACCCATTTTGTGCAGGAAGGCTTTGGAATAGCTTGATTGTCCATGTCTATGACATACCTGCATTCAAATTTGTAAATTATGTTTAGATCCAATCCGGTCCACAACAGATATTCAACTAATGCATGTTCGTTTTTGGAGGCTGGAAAGCTTTTGTGCGTCTACGTACCATCGAAGACTGAAAGCAGTCATGGTTCCAGCAGGAATTATTACAAATACCAGGGTCAATACGAAGTACCCTGTATGCGCGTTTGTGTAATAAACGTAGGCGACATAGATGTCCATTCCGAGGTCAAATAGGTACGTGCACATTGACAAGAGGATGCAAAATATGTCGAAGTAGTTAAACCGTAAAGCTGTGGGAAGCGCGTCCACTTCATCGTACTGCAGCCACTGAGATTCTGAACAATTCATGTAATCCAATAGATCCCCTTCTGAATGTTTTTTCCTCACTTTTGCCACCGGCATCGTTTCCTTTAGGTCCCGTAAACTTCCTGTCGACATTTTCGATTCTGTCTGTGGGTTGGCACAGCTCTCTCTTGGTTAAAACAAGTAACAACTCTCGTCACCCGTCGCGTTTGACAAATTAATGAATTAACGACGACTCATTTCAGGTTTCGCTGAGTGACCCTTGTTTTGCTGAAGTAAGGACTTCCGTCATCCGTGTTCACATGATTGTTTGACAATGATGTTACCCATCAAATCCACCCCCATCACCTGTTGGATTCAAAATATTGTTGTTAGCCCAGTTACAACTCACAAGTAGTGTCCCTTTTGTTCTGACTTAATTACATTACAACAGAACAAAAATTGTGCATTTAACTTCAATTACAATTAACTCAATGCACAATTGAATTAAGGCCAATCACCAATTTACAATGTAATTGAGTCAATAACCATTAATTGCATTGTGTTAGCGATTGCTTACACTTTACAAACTTACATTATTTTCTCGTTCCCTTTACCACACACGTCAGTAGGATGTCTTCTATGTCCAGTGCAATGTCACATGTTCCAAAACGGTGAACGGGGTTACGAAGCTGACTAACTGACAACTGACCACGCTGATGAAAGAATTAACGATTTTCTATATCACAACTCGCAATTCCGCATCTGCTGATTTCCGACTAATTTCTGTTTAAATACAATTGGCGATACGAAACCACATAATGTGTCATATTTGCAAAATTGCTTTCCTTTCCGAGTAAACACATTATCCAGCAAAGAACTACGATACCACCTCTCTACAACTGAACCGACACGAATCATCAACAAAAACATAAATACAAAAACAAATGCACTTTTACTAAAGGCACTCGAGATTAAAATGCAGCGCACTCGGTATTGATCAACTTCAACGGTGTGGGGCCACCGGAGACAGCTGAGATAATCTACGTGTACAAAAGGTGGATACGTACTACTTCGGAATCGATGTTTGTGCTTGTCAGTCTGTTGGTTCCATAATAGTCCGTCCGTCCAGGACAAATTTACATAATTAATTAATTACGCATGTGTTGAATTGTTTAAAATCATTGATGAACAAAACCGAATGCCAAAACCGATGATTTCAAAATCTCGTATCTGAAATTTTAGGCTGTCCGACATCCGATGCACTGCACTGGATGCAGGATGCACCACCTCCGCTATGTATTGCCTTCCAGTTTTCACAGGTTTATTCAATGCGCGCAGGAATCACTACGTGTTCAAATGACACTTCACAATCAGCAGGGCATGTTTTCGCAAGTGTGTGATCTCATGTATTGTTTGTGTCCTGTGAGTGTGAGTCCTGTGTGCTAGCGGCTGGTATTCGTACGTGGTTGTTTGGAAATGTGTAAACATTGCTGACAACTGACTGCAAAACTAGATTCTAACTTTTTAGAAAGTTAATCGTGATTAATTGGTGATTTAATTCTTCCGACAGTTATATAGTTTCCGTTGGCCTATCCTTTGTTTCCGCCCGCCCGTAGAAATTAATAAGAAATATTAGTCAAGTAAGTCATAAGTGAAGGTGGAGTTGGAATTGGAAGTAGTACTTGTTCCATAATTTTGTCGACTGTCGGTGTACGAATTAAGATTTAATTTTCCAGGTACCAGATAACACCAACAGCCTTTAACAATGGCCGATGTAGGGGACTGGTTTCGGACGTTACCTAAATTTACCAGATACTGGTTTGGGGGAACAGTAGCATTGTCGCTCTTAGGTCGCTTTGGATTAATATCTCCTTTCTACCTTATTCTTCAGTACCAACAAGTGTTTCACAATTATCAGGTATTGATTTAAAATGGATAATAATACTCACAATAGTCATTCCTAATTTTTGCAATGATGTAGTGAAATTAAAGATAACATTATGATTATGATCATCTCAGATTTGGCGAATTGGAACAGCTTTACTATTCTATCCCATAAGTCCCCAAACTGGGTTCCATTTTCTAATAAATTTATACTTCTTAATAAATTACTCTAGGCTTCTCGAGAATGGTAAGAATGTTTTTGTTATAAGGTTATAACTAAAATTAGTAAAGTATCCTCCAAAGTTATTACTTCAGTTATATTGAAATGGAACCTTCTTCTTCTGTCATAGGCGTATTTGCCACCAGACCTGCCGACTACGCTTTCATGCTCCTCTTCAATTGGTTCATGTGCTTGATAGCTGCGTTGTACATGAATATGATGGTACTTTTTACAGAAACTTTAAATATTATGCTTGATCTATCTATGAACCTTAAATGATATGCAATATGTTTTTTGGATTAATAGGTGTTAATGGATCCCATGGTTCTCAGTGTCCTGTATGTGTGGTGTAACTTAAACAGGGATACGATAGTCAATTTCTGGTTCGGGTCACAGTTTCGAGCATTGTATCTGCCATGGGTGCTCCTCGGATTTAATATGATCCTATCTGGAGGGTAAAAATATATTTTAAACCGAACTTCACGTGGATTCGTTCCATCTGAATTTGCATATAAATATAAATCTTGACCGTGAATACAGTGGTGTTGCTGAACTCATCGGAATTCTTGTTGGACATATGTACTACTTCCTCAAATTCGAATACCCAGCCCAATACGGAGGAGCAGCACTTCTGGAGACGCCAGCTTTCTTGTATGTGAAATATATCTTATCATAGTAAAGTGTCAGCATTATCTGTAATCAATCATAAATCATTTCATTTTGCCCATTTCAGAGAAAACTATTTCCCACCGATCCAGGGCGGCAGAGGAGGATTTGGCGTCCCACCACCTGGAAGACCTGCCGCGCCACGACCTACTGGTGGAGGAGGTTACGATTGGGGTCGTGGGCAAGCTTTAGGGGCAGATCGTTAAGTAAAATGTACCGATATGTTGAGACGTTTTTCGCCTTCCCATCTCGTGAATGTATTACATTATAAATCGATGTTTCCGTTACACAAAACAGCAGGGTTCATGTCCTGCATTAACAATCACTTTTTATTGTTGTTGAGTTGAGGAGTATACTTATTATATCTATTAGTCTTGTTTCAAGTATATATCAAATCATTATAAGCATCACCAAATCGCTCGTAAATATATGTCCTTGTGCATATTCTATATTTAATATGATTACCAATTACGTAATGCTTAAATGAGCACGGTAAGTTTAAATACGTGCGTGATATTTAATTATCATTGTTAGTTATTACTATTCCATTGTACTAAATTGGTGAGCTCCACACGAATGGGAATGTCTCATCAACAATGAAACTGGAATTTGTTACACAAACTACAGATATATTCAAATCATATAAAACCATTTAAACCATCCCGTTTTACTCATTTGCCGATGTCTTGTCCTCGTCCTTGTAATCATATTTATTACTGCTGATCTTTCTAACGATATATATTTTTGGAAAGGTTCCTGAATAAACAATTGTTCAGTTCGTACTATTTGGCTTCAGCAGAAAATTATCTCCAGCAGGATTCCATTTCCACTTCCAGCCGATACTGTATGCATATGCTGTGCATGGAGGATGCATGATGCATATCGCCTATGATATGCATAAACGCCGTAAGTGCATTTTCACATACGGACATAAGACTCCTAATCGAAAAAGGCGTCTTCCAACTCGTACCTTAATTGTAATGCGCGGCAAATGTATTTTTGGTACGAGTTGGAAGACGCCTTTTTCGATTAGGAGTCTTATGTCCGTATGTGAAAATGAACTTACGGCGTTTATGCATATCATGCACGATATGTTTGCTATTATGCACATCGTACTCCGAAAGCAGACCCAGAGAGTACGTATATCCTCGTATCACATGTGCCTGTGTTTGGTTACAAATTTGAGCAACTCCCAAACATAAACATGAGACAAGCATTTTTCTCACTGGAAAAACTCCAGCAATTTGTAAAGTAGCACGTGGATTTTTGTAACCGTAAAAACACTGAAGCTGCCAACTACTGTACTTGTTGAGTTAGCATCATATAATTAATTGCCGTGTTTAACATCAATTGTCAATTCAGGCACCTCTTCTCCAGGTCCAGGTCTTTAACTATTAAATTAAGTACTTTGTACTGTGCGTGTGCGCGGTGTTCCATTTGCAAGTTTTTGGAGGAAATTAGTCATATTATAAATAGAGGTTATATATGAGTGGAACGAGAATGGAGGTCCTTCGTCTTTATAAGGCACTGCTGAGAGAAAGCCAAAAGTTTTCGTCGTACAACTATAGGTAGGTGCGCAGTTGACATTTTGTATAGGATTAAATACGAATTGTCATTTAAATAAGTATTTATTAATGGCGATAGTGGCGATAGAGCTCGTAAAGTTAATTTAATTACTACTTTCAGAACGTACTTCCTTCGCCGGATTCGAGATGGTTTCAAGGAAAACAAATCGCTGTCTGACGTGAAGCAAGTTAAGAACGAAATCGCATTCGCAAACACAAATTTGACTATGATTAGACGACAGGTAAAATCATATAATATAACAAGCTCATAAATCATAAAGCACTAATTAAAATTAATATTGCATTTAGTACGTCCGTGAAATTGAAACTATGATAATAATATAAAGGATTTTAATTCGAAATGCTTTTTCTTGCAGGTGATTGTTGGACAGCTCTATCAGACCCACAAGCTAGTTATTGAGAACACTGGTCAACTAAAGTTGTAAGCAGAATTTAGGCTCACATGCAGTGCTAAATAGTCTAAAAACTATTAGGAAAGCAAATATTAATTTTATATTCGTAATGCATAAATCGCAGACGAAATATCACATTAGAACGTATGAGTATACCTGATTGTATATAAGTGTGCATTTAGATATGGATAAATTGCTATATCATCGTAATTCATAATCTTAATAAAAAACTTTGTGCTCAGTATACCGAGTACTGGTGTGGTTAGGAAGATATTTGCTTTTAATGCATCTTTAATGAAAACAACTTAATAATATGCAATGCACACAACGTTGATTTTTTTAAACTGCAGCAAACATCAATCAGGTATTTAATTTATTTCATAAAATAAACCCATAAATTATTGGAAACATTACTCAAGGTAATGAAGTCGGGGAACTGCTAGGGATGGAGCTATATTTGTAACTTGGAGGTTTGGAATCCAATCTCGTCCCACTTCCAGGATACAAATTGTGCACAGACGCTATTCTATCTACGTATCTATGCGAAATGGCGTGTCGAAGTTCACGTTTTTCAGAGTCGATACAACAGTCGGAAAAGCTGAGTGTGGGATGAAGTAAAGTTGCTGGTACTTTCCTTGCCGCACATACACACAATCCTACAAAAAAAGTTAATTGTTCCGAACAGCACTGCTGGAATTGATTTAATAGTTTAACAAGTAAAGAAATGCATACCGCAGGTTAAAACGCTAATTGGAAAGCTGATGACCATGGTCAGAATCGCTCCGAATAGCGTATATAGTAAATACGACAATGAATGGAAATCGTGAATGTCGAAGTTCCTGAATGTGATTCCAAACCCCATTAAAACATAAAGACCAAGATGAGGATTTGGAGAATCAGACCAGCATAATTAATTAAATACCACGGCTCAACTCTTCCAGTAGGCGGATTAACATCTTTTGGATGCCAAGGAATAAAACGCAGAAAAGTTGAATTTATCCCCTCCGCATCTGGACAATTTCCCACTATTCGTGGTAAGGGTGCTACTGTTGTGGAGTCTGATAGGAATAATGCATTTACTGCTAAAAATCCAACGCACGTTACACCTACTCCGAATCCGATAGAAGCACCCTTTACAAAGAAAGAAATATTAGCCTTTTGCATATTTAATTTTTCCTTTTCCAGGAAATATTTGCTAAAATCCATCATGTTGCCCTTACGTATTTATTGATACAAGGGAAAAACATTGCCATTAAAAATACTCCAGCCAAGGGTCCATACAATACGGCATTAAATGTAATAATACTGGATCCATTAGAAAATATGTGCGACTTGTCCAGGTCTGGAAACTTTACTGCAACGACAGCTACAGCAGTGCATAGTGCAACGTAGACGAAACCTGTGCTGGAGAAATAAGACGTTTGCTTCTACACATTTTCATTGCTCAGAACAATTTGCGTAAGAATAGCGGAGTCTTTATGAAAAGTTTACTGATAGTTTTGCAGCTTGTTGCCTGTCCCCTCAATTCCGATTCAGATGGTTTGCTGCTTATTTCCGGTCCCCCGAATTTCAATTCGGATGGCTTGCAGCAGTTAAGTTTGGAAACAAAATCTTTAAATGTACACGCGACCATTGCATTGACTGAAGTGCAGCATAAACTGGAACATTTTGGAGAAAGTGGATAAGGTCACAATAGCATATTATCATATAGCATAATTTGATTATTGGCTTGTCTACTTAGGTACCTAACACCTCCTCCAACAATGCAAGCCACAAAGAATCCTGTAATCCCAGGCACAAAAGCCATGTTTTTGTGAACAAAGTATGGAACGAGATCCTGAGGACGGGTAATTTCTTGAAATGCCAACGGATCGCAACCTGCAAAAGCTGCTTGCAAGAAGACTCCCGTCAGTAGACATAAAAAACTTGGTACAATGTGTAAAGGTATGCCCATAAAGATAGATCTATGAAAAATATGAGCAAAAACAACAATATTTTAGGCTCTGGAGTCCGGACGTTTGTTCTATCACGTTACAATAAAAAATAATCAAAATTATACTCACTTCATCGCATCTGCTCTTGTTGGAACACTGGAATATCGTTGTACAAGAGGCTGACATGTCGCCATTTCCATTAATATTATAAAGCCATATCCGAAGACAAAATTGAAGAAATTATGCCTCATAAAGGGGTCCACCTTGAAACTGTATGTATAATAAGAGAATGTTTCCAGTTATAGCGATTAAGATTGTATACACAAATTTCCGGCTACTCACTTGAATAGTTCCAGCCTCCGGTTTTTTCCAGCTAGCTCAAAAGCATTCATAAATCCACCTGCTCTACTTCCTCCGACCACGGCTAGAATTGTGAGAAATGCGGTAATCATGCAAAAATGAAAAATCTGTGTCCATACTGCGCCCTTGAACCCTCCCTATAAAACACTCTTATCTTCAGTATTTTTTAGCCATTAATGATCAGTCACATGGAAAAATATATTAATTTTTTGTTAAACCAAAGTTGTGTTGATCGCTGCGAAGATCCCAATCAAAGCCACAGACGTAAGCTTAGGTATTCCAAAATGTTGTTCCAGCACTGTACTAACGAGGATCATCATTACCGTCGTTAGGAAAAGGTGCTGCACAATAAATGTGAAGGATGTCATACAACGAAGAAACGTTGAGTCAAAACGGTGGCCAATGTACTACATACAAAAAAACAAGTAGAAGTCCTACACTCCTTACTGAACTACATGTCATTACATAATTATTAATTGAATACTCGATCATACTTGATACACACTCGTCAGCTCCATTCTGTGCATCATCGGCACAAAAAGGAAAGCGCTTATCGGAACAATCGCAGCAATAATAATGGATGCCATGAATGACTCTGCTCCATTATAATAGATCTCTGCGGGGCTATCTGAATCAAGACAATGGAACGTTTATTCCAGCAAATTTAGCGAAGATTGCATAAAACTGGAAGATATTCAACATACCAATTATCGTTAAAGCTGAGACGTACAACATGGCTGTCGATACTGAAAGGATATTTCGATATTTTCACAAAATTACATGCATGTTATTTCATTTTTAAACTCATCGAAAGTGAACACTGTCCGATTGTGGTTACTTTTTATATAATACTTAATTTCACCTGCAATTGGAAATGTTCCCATTGATCTTCCCCCAAGGAGAAAGTCCTCCGGACTCTTGCCAGTGAAGCTTGCATGGTATATGCCGCATATGAGCACCACCCCTAATGAGATTCCGATGACTACGTAGTCAGCTAACGAAAATGAACTGCTACCTAAAATTACCGTGTTAAACTCCATTCTACTCTACTATAATTAAATCCGTTGAATGATATGTCTATTGTCTACTTAAACGAGAATAGAAGAAAAGACATTTCTTCGGCAATTTAGCATACGAGTTTATTTTTAAAGCACACAAGTAAATAAATGCAAGAATGTGGTGTCCAGTCCAGCATGTGCTCTTTTGCTCGTCATTTAGTAACTGAAAATGAATCATCGAAACTCGTAATTATTTACTTTTGTTACAGATATGTCTTATCTAATTGGATGAATGGTGATATAGAATAAAAGCTTGGCCAACCACCGGAAACTTTTTATTGAATTCAATCTATATGTTTATTGCAAATTTATGGCCAAGTTTAACCCATATATCTCAATGAAATGTATTCGATATTGACTGCCCTATATATAACACCTTACACTCTGGGATGGTTGCATTGCATACTTCTCTAATCTGCCCAAACATCGTTATCGCGTATCTCTAATCATCTTGTACCCGCGTAATAGTTTGTGTATTGTTAGTTAACACTTATCTGAAATGGCATGCTCATTACGAACACACATAAAATAGGTGTAACCGTTGCGAACATATTAAAGTTCTTATCGTGTCGGAGGGTTTGGCTGTCTTTTTTTGCCCCAGTTACGCTTATCTCTTCTCTCAAGCTTTGCACATTGCAGCCATCGATCTTCGACGATGATTAAACCAGGTAATTGCATTTATATTGTAATGTTCACTGTTGGAAATTTGTGAAAGCACATCATCATACTATAAGGGTGTTTACATCCTTGGTACATGCGTAAAAACATGATTTATGACGGGGTATATGCATGTAGTTTACGATTTACGCATTATCCATGCACTTCTTTACATCTAAAACATACTTACAATTACAATTATTACATAGTATGGCAAGATATCGATTATTAAAAGCGAAGCAATGTTCAAATCTGTAAACCATTTATTATCATATAAAAACTTAAAGTGACATGTGAAAATTATTGTTTACCGATAGCTAACTCGTGATTTTCTCCTAGAAAAATATATACTCGTCCGAAAAACATTTTTTTAGGAATAAATGCAAAGATTCTACACAAATATTAAAAATGAAAATATGTGGAGCTCACATGGATAAAATATTTCACCTATATTTCTGTAATTACACTCGAATTAATTGAATGAACTTTTGGATGATTAACCTATAAAATTACTCGGTACGGGCACGTAGCTTAGTTCATTCTTGAAGTTAGCCCAATGGCCCCCTATTAGCGTCCAAAATGGAACCCTGTTGGATAATTCGGATAAGTTGGGTAAACTGGATATGCCGGGGCTGCGTGAACTGGTTTCACCAGCGTTGGGGTAGAAATTGCGATTGGTTTCGCTACAGCTACAGGCCTTGCAACCGTGACCACTTTCACGGGAGCATTTGGTGGGGCATAGCCAGGAGTTCTTTCCACAATTGCGTTGAAACCATGAATTCCAGCAGTATAAGTGACCGTTCTCAACGTGCCATCTGGATTTCGTTATATAATTGACATTTTTAACCTTCGAGATTCTAAATTTTTAAAGAATATTTGCGACATTGGAGCAATCAAGATAAAACACTTACCTGGTTCAACCACAGTGTACCTGCCAACTACATCGTCTCCAGTTCTGGTTTCCTCGTGAGACTTTTCATCGCCAGTGCTAGGGTCCTTGACGGCGTATGAATAGCTGTAATTTGGAACCCGCACTGACTGCACTGGAAAAACAACGTTGTTAGGAGGTGCCTGGGCATGGATTGCAACAACTGGAACTCCCTGGGCTGGAAAATTGGAAACGGTCTGTATTTGTTGCTGTGCATGAATAACGTCCACAGGTGGTCTCGTATTTGGAACAGCGACAGTGGTTGGGGGTCTCAACTGAAGTGGCCGCTTATTTCCTTGCACTGACACAGCCGACACTGGTTGATTCACGAAAGAAGGGTAAAATGCTGGATAATAAGATGGAGCTGCCGTTTGTATGTAACCTCCATGAATGACTTGCAAGGATCCAAAGATCAACACGAGCTAGACGCAAGAAGTTTTAAAAATATACATTTTATAATAAAAATCTTTTTCAAAACCCCGAAAATTGCATATGAAAACTTAAATGTGTCCGATTCTAACCACGAGCGCTTTAAGATCCATGACTAAGGAAAAATGAAGCAATTAACTTAATAACAAAATGGACTGATTGCAACTGACGAAATGAAATTGAAAGGATCTACTTTATATAGGACAAGCGCTACATATTATTATGTGGCATATTTATTTTAATATGTTACTAGCAAGTTTTTACTAAAAAAAATTGTAGCCACCTTCATTCTTCAATTCTTGCTATTGAAACGTGAGACCTTAATTGATGCAGACGGAGATATTCACATAACAAATCTAATGTAAAGCACGTCATTCATCATTAATCATTAATGCCCAAATTAATCAGTTGTTGTATTAAGGGCGGAGTCACACAATTTTGGAAATCGAGATGGTTCTTTACATAACGACGTGCCTATTTCGAGGAGAAATATTATTGTAAAACAATGCATGCGCGCTATAAAAGTACCTTATCTTAATCATAGTGCATAAACTTCATGTTATGGAATGTCCAAATGGTGGGGCTTCTTTAAACCAGCGTTGCTCAAAGGAGACAAAGACAGACGACATATGTAGACAACAATTACATTTATTTACACCCTTAATTACTTCATGATAACTTGTCCTCTGCATTGCGATACCATCAAATCCATATATCTCCGTCTGTCTTTGCACACGGGCCAATGAGCCAATACATCTTGCAAAGTCAGTGGAGTTTCAACAATCAAACCACATAACCACCTATGTACCTGTGTTGTACTTGCGTTTCAAGTTATCAAGAAGCTCTTCATCACTCACATGAAAATCTGTCATCGTGCAGTACTCCAAGAAGGCATTTTTTTCAATTGAGAAACTAGAAAGGTGAAGAAGTTGAATTGAGATGTTATTGTCGATTGACAGGAATTTTTAGCCGATTATTTACGAATTTATACTGATTAATTTCAAGTCAATAATAGATTTAATTGATTTATTCATGTAAGCAGTAGGTTTTATATTGCTCAATATATGATTTTTATTCAAGAGCACATATATAATCTTAAGCAATTAATTCTTTGAGGAATTCCTAATCTTTTTTGAAGGGCAGAAAGTATTTATTTGTACGAATCCAGCATTTTTATAGGAAATAGTTTCATACATGATATATATCCAATATGAAAATTAATACAAACATGTCGGAATTCGTCAGGTTGATTTTGATAGACTTCGTGATATTCTAGCACGACTAATTTTTAGAGGTCTATCTTCCTGGAGTCGATTGAATGAACTATGATTAATTAATATAATGTAAGCATACGATATATAATATGCACCTCTTGACGCAACAACGGCATTTCACTCCAGTAATAGGGTTTCTTCAGGTTTTCATTATTAGACGAAACATATATTATTACTGTGGGTCGTGCCGTCGTGCGTACCTAGTTGCAACGAATCTCCATGAGTCGATGTCCGAATTTCTATACAACGACTTGTTCGTCGTAGTAGATAGCGTCATTTCGGAAATTACACGAGCAGAAGTTGTTATTGCCAGAATTACTTTCTATGGATTTGCATAATGCGACATAAATTCAATGTTCAAATGCATATATCTGATCATTTAATAAAGTTTGGTGATGACGAGTGTACCTCGTTCTTGATTGTTTGTTGAGATACGAGAGAGCACACAATTAAGGGAGAGGAGTCTTTTCTGAGAATTTTGGATTTTTTTGTCCTACACTGGGATCTACGTGAACTGGGCTACATCATAAACCGTGATACTTACGTCTGGTTATATTATTGTGAATTTTTGGATGAGAAATGAAAACTGGATTAATATTCATAATCTTTTCACCTTGAAACACATAATTTTAATATGACAAATCGAATAGACAGGTAAAATATATGTGCCTAATTGCTTTGCATGGTTGTAACTTCAGAACTATCGGAGGAAAGCAGAGGGCAACATGAGATCTGCGTCAAAGTCAGCCGGAAGGTATATAGCGTTATGAATGCCGATTACTTGTCAAGTAAAGCTTTTTGAATGTGACAACTAATTGGGCCCAATTAAATTGGTTATCGGAGCAATTTACTGCGTACCTGTGTACGTGCTTGTTTTTTTGTCATGTGCTGTCATCATACTCAAGTTATCAACAATCTAAGACAAGGATTTTTTTACCAGTCGAGAACTCATGTATATATACCTATTGAGATTTTGATATTTCACTTTTTAATAGCATAAGGATGAGCATTGAGGATGCAGTGATGATGAATTGGTGAAGGTCTTTGGAGAATGATTTCGGGTTTGGTGTTGAGAAAATGAGATGAGATATTATTGCCAGCCAGTTTGTTAAGTGTTGGATATGGAGCAAGCGTGATACTACCTGCTGCGAATGGAATATACGAAGTGGAAGTGACAAGGTTTCCTCAGGCGTGATCGTTTCGGATGACTCAAAGAGATTTTATTACTGCGATAATATATTATTTGTAAAAAAGAGTTCAGCATATTTGGTCGGTGTGCCTTTTGCAATTTTGCTCTGGGTTATGACGAAGTTTTGTGCAATACTGTGAAATGATTTGCTTTTGATATACTTATGCGCGTACTAATTATATGCACACAACTAACATGTAATTTAATACTATATTGTACGCAAACTATATTTGACTGTATATTCCGAGAGTTATAATTGCATAAATATTGGATTTCATTTGGAAAAACTGCCATGTTTCTAGTTACTTGAACTCTGGCATTGACATTACTAAAAATGGCATAAAGTTCTACATTTGATTTGGAGTTCGTCTTACGATTGAATTTAAAGTAAAAATTGACAAGAATCTCAACGGTCTCCAAAATGAATATGTATGTGTGAGTAATATATAGGAACATATTTCGATAGTTCTCAGGAATTTCTAAAATTACTTTCTGAGAAGAGTTTAAAAATACTCATTCATGAATCATGACGTGTGTGAAGTATATTATTTGTATTCTGTACCTACAAACTACGGGCACTTTGGGTCATACAATGACAACATTAACATTACAAATGCTCATAAAAATGGATAGCTGACAACAGACTACCCAACAAAAGATTCCTTTGTTCCTTGGGGAAGCGAGAACCTGAAGTAAGGGGAAGCACAGAGTGACCACGATTTTGTATTTTCAGAAATAATACCTTCTTCAATATCCCTTTCTGTTGAAGTTCTAATTTTACTTGTGTCTACATTTTGCTACAAACACAGGATTTTACGTGATGCTCACGTTACTTACATGACATGGCTTTGCTTTAGGTACCTCCTACAATTTCAGATATTCATGTGCAAAGGGCACTTCTGCTATCAAAACTCGGTCTGTATGTTTTTTTACTCAGGTTTAAGCTGAGATCCTTTCAAAAATACTGAATCAGTTGGCTGTCAGAGGTGTGTTGATGTGCTCACGTTCCGGGGAACTGGCATACAAGTACTTTAACTTTCCACTTGTGGTTTACTGCGTGTCCTCTTGATTGTTTTAAAATTTAAAAGAACTAACTATAAGCGTTAATTATATTTGAGCTTATGCTCATAGCAAGAAAACTAGTTGGAATCCTTACGTTTCATTTCATTTCCCTAGTTAACTGTTATATAATGGTAAGAGTTAAAAAATTAATTTCGCATGCATGGATATTTAATGTATATCAACACACCAAATGGGTTCAAATGACGATTTATTAAGAGTGGTAATTCATTAAAATTTTCCAGATATTTCAACCAAACCTAATTGTTAATGTGGTGGAGCCAGCCGATGGAGGAAATGCAACTCCATTTTGCCTCGTCAGGCACGACATTGGCCCCCACAAATTCCCTTTAACAACATCAATGAACAACTCCCTCTTCGTGGCCCAATTTTCTGGCAAGGAGCCGTTTTCCGGGCCCGTCAAAAAGTTAGACTTTCTCCAGTTGGGCAACACTGAAGCTCCCGATATGACTCCATATGCGAGCACATGCAGAAGTATCGAGTTCAGTGGGCACGTCAGTAGTACAAGATTAGCTTTCGACATCATCTCTCAGCTACCTAAGGTCACAAAAGTTGCTTTTTTAATTGGGGAATCGCAGCAGTATACCTACGCAGAGAGCTTCACTGAGTTCTTTTCCAAAACGCCAGTTTGTCGGAGCGTACGAAAGCTTCAGATACAAATGGACTTGAAGTATTTTCACAGTTTTTACCACGACTGTTATTGCGTGAGCAAGTGTGATGGGAGTTGTCTCAACGTGATCCAGTATTCTCTCGTTTGTCTCGCCGAGTCTTTACTCAAACATGCTGCCGACAGCTTCCCTAATTTGAAGGATCTCATTGTGGAGCTTCCTGACGATGACAGACTTTGCCATGCAGTTCAAAGTCTAATTCAAAACTGTCCTGCCCTCAGGATGAAGACTAAAACGAAAGTACAAAATGTTCCGTCCGCATCCGCAGGAACGGATTTCTCACCGGTAAATTTCCAGTTTTATTTTTATAAATTAGATTTCTTTAAGTCTCACAATGCCCCAAAAAGTATAAAACAATTATTAATTTTTTTCAATTGTAAATTTAATTTTAATAGCCTTCTCCTGCCATGTTTTACGATAATCAGTATCAAAATGACCAAAATTCCAAACCGTGGACTATCTTGGATCATCCCGTTAATTATGGAAGCTTGCCAGAAGTCTCATCACATTCCGAATCGTCGCTATCAAATAATAGCAATAATAGTCCTCATGAGATTCCCGTGCATGGGGCTTACAATCCTCAATTTTCATGTGCCCCAGTTGACCAATCTTCAACTGAGGTCGACGTCATCAATCGACCGCCCCCTGGATTCGCCCCATTGCCCGGTCATGGCCATGCACACACTTTAGAAGTAGCTCCATGTGAAAGTTCATCTGTCAATTTTGATGTACATCAACGTGTGAACAAGTGGTTAAGTAGTTTAGAAATATAATTAGAGTTAGTGACTAATCATAAAAGTATATGATGAATCGCATAAAATCAATTGATATTAGAAGTTAAGCAATAAATTTTATTTATTATGTCACATTACAAGATATCTCTACATTCATTTGTAATTCTAAACGGTTGTATTTCAGTTTATATCCAATCCACATTTTTATTCACTTTTCTCTGCATTTCTTACAACCAGTTTGATGGATGTTGACATCTATGTTATTTTAAATGTCATTGCACAAGCATCTCATTATTTATTTGTCAACTGTAATTTGGCTGCTTCAGATCGGAGAACCTTTCCTGTTTTTCCACGGGGAAGGCTACTCACAAAAAATACTCCTCCTCGAATCCTTTTGTATGATGCCACATTTGCTAAACGACATGACATATAACACGTTATAAGGATTAGCTCTATATAAGGAAACATTTGAGCAGCAATTATAGCGTAAAATGCCATGTCTTGTTATTGTTACCGTCAACGAATTCCCGAATTTCCTCAGCACTTGTTGCACCATCACCGCATCCATCTTTCAACACAACGATTGCTCTCGGTATATGATCTCCTCCGTCAGGATCTTGCATCCCAAATACACATGCTTCTTTTACGGCAGGATGCTGCAGAAGATATTCCTCCAGTTCGGCTGGGGATATCTGAGATTGCATTAAAATAATCCATTTTTATCAGTCTAGATTTAATTTACATTCCTGATATTAAATGTTCGCTTCACTTGTTGACTAACATGATTATTGAAATATTTGAAAGTTTCTTTGATACGATCAACAACGAAAACAAATCCATTCTCGTCATAATAGCCAAGATCCCCTGTTTTCATCCAGCCATCTTTGAAGGTATTTGCACTTTCCTCTGGCCGATTGAAGTAGCCAGCGCACATGATTGGGCTGGACACGCAAAGTTCTCCTTGTTGGTTTGGACCCAGCGTCTTTCCAGATTCAAGATCAAGGATTTTCAGCATTGTGTTAGGGTACAACTTCCCTTAAAATGTTAGAAGAATTTCATATTATCAAACATTTTTTCCTTGATAAATGTCTTGATGTCGTCCTCATCGCTTCGATTTATTGCATGTTCTTCGATCATTGTGCCGTACCGACTGATAATGGAGGCACATTTTTCATCGCGCTAAACACCTCCGCACTTCCAGATATGTCAACGGTGGTGGTAATCGCACCACATTCCGTCATTCCGAACCCATTTACAACATGTTTAATATTGGGAAGAGTCATCATTGAGTCATAAAAGTGGGCTTTTATCACGATTCCACCGGTGCATACGACTTGAACACTCGATCTGTCGATTTCCTTCGCTTCTGGATCAGTGGCTAGCGGAAGGAGGAACAATGGAAAGCCAAAAGCAAGGAAAGGCTGTATGGATTGGGTTGAGTGTCAAAAGTAAATCGGATATCATATATCATTATTACCTTCACACCTCAGTTGAAGCAGCAGGAGGAGATAGTGATCATGCAATTTGTATCATGTCATTAAATTTGTGAGGTTGTCTTACTTTGTACTCATCAATAGCCTTGAAAATGTTGCTTTTATTGATCTGGTTCATCATGATTGACCAATCGCCGACGAAGATATTTCGCATTGGATACAGCAGTCCAAGTACATGAGTACATCTCAGCAGCCACAATGCCGGACGAGGATTGTGCCGTGGTACGCCATCCGTCGAGATGCAAAACTGAATTACTTGCCGATTGTTGTATATTGCACCTAAAAGTAGTCCCAATCATATTTAATTACAATATATTATTATTATGATCAATTTTATGAATGACAGGAGCAGCAAACAACCTGAGATTCTACATTTTCTCAAGTCGCCCCTCGCTCATTACATAAAAGCTTTGTTCTGTGATAGCATCTCTGAAAGTCACTATAAAAAAGTGTAACCTTTCGATCGACCAGTTGTCCCACTTGTGCAGAGGATCAATGCAGGATCGTCAAGTTTGTAATCCACATCATTAGGGCACTCTGAATAGTTTATTACAGAGAAAAAAATATGCATATACCTACTTGTTAAGAATGTTGAGATGATGTTACACATAGTCGTACAATTCATTTTTTTAGAATGTAAGAAGCTTTCACATCATAAATTATTTTAGCTGTATTCATTTGATCATAGTAAAGTAACATTTACTTGAGCCATCATCCTGGAAAATCTTGTCAACCGAAGTGCAACCTTCTGCTTCACTGAACGTTATTATTTCAACAGACCACGCTACATCCTTTGTTGCTGATTTGCATTGTGGAACTGTTGACGGATCGCATATGATCCACTTAGCCTTGTAATCCTTGACTCGGTCTGCAAGTGTTTCTGTTGGAATACGATATAGATATCATCACGAATACATATATGGACGCATACATTTTATAATACACATCCACTTTTCGATTAAATCTCAGTCCTGTCTTTTAAGCTGGATCAGACAGCGCTCTTGATAGCATGACTATTAATATACGTCCCATCCCAGAATGTATTGCGATTGATATGCACATATAATCTTAGGCTTAAGATATGTCCCATAATGCTATTATCAGTTATATGCTACATTAATGTATACCTGGTGTATCCTCTGGATAACTGGACGCGACGCAACCTCCTGCACGCCAGATCCCAGTGACAAGCGTAAAAATACGTGTAACATCGGAGGTTAGGTATATACACTTGTCTCCATGTTTTAATCCTCGTTTTATAAAAAAGCTCGCGATTTTCCTTGAATGTGATTCCACATCTGAAAAGTAGGTAGTTTCTCCAGTGATTGAGTTTGTCTGCAAGATTTTAATAGATTATGGATATGCCATGCAAAGTGTATAGGATATAGACTCAATGACAAATCATGTATGTATGGCATTTCACTTAGTTAAAATCTTAGAATATGTTTTGGGTAAGGTATAATGTGTAATGTTAGCGAGTAATATAAACTATATACCATCCACTTTGTTCTTCCACTTTTCACATTTTCCTCTGCCTTCTCCAGCAGATACTTCGTTATTCCTTCATACTTGAAAGTTGATTCTCTCACGAAATTGTAAGAAGAGTGCAACACGATTTCAGACTGGTCTCGTTGTACACTCGTCATGATAAATCCGCGTAAGAATATTTTATGTTTGAGGAAAGAAGATGCAATTAGGATTCGTTGGGACCACATAAAAAATGAATTAGTTTACACTAGTACAACAAAACCTCGACTGATTACATGAACATATGATGAATTCATGAAATATAAATCAAGGTTGTACCTAATTTTTGCTTTGCACAAAAGTGGTATGGCAGAGTATTTAGTTATCTATATGAAACGTGGGAATATATGGAAGTGGGTTATGTTATAAATAAATACAATCGGCTATCACTCTCTCATATTTGTGCATCTTTCAAGTGTGATCCATGAGATCTTGACATTTACATACATTACATGAACGTTTAGGCGAGGAGTTGAGTGCGGCTTTTCCCATTTTTTAAATAACAAATCTTTATGGAGTTTGCACATTTGCGAATACTCCTATATGAAATAAGGGAAATCCCTGTTGTGCGATAAGCCAAGGGAAACTTCATGAATCATGATTCATGAATGAATTACATAGTATAGTACATCATGGAATTATGAACTTTTACCACGCACCGTTTATTATCACATTATTTTTCTGAAATAGTTATATTTTTACACTGATCAGCAGAATAGGAATACTTATGAGAATACAAACGTGAACAATACTTTCATTTGCAGAGATATTTTAGGCAGCAAATAGCGATGATGGTAAGCATACGATAAGTCACATATCGTGATTAATCGTTGTGTTGGTCAAATCCTACATTGTTGCTGTATGTGGCTGCAAGTCTTCAGTGAATTTTTTTCGTCATAATCTAATTAAAGCCTAACATTGTCATAATTAAAGCTAAATACTGGACAGTTCTTCACTTCCATGAAGACGAATAGCTTCTACCAGTTCACCAATGACCCGTTCCATATAATGCTGAGATTTTTTACTAAATCCTTCCAGATATCCCAAGTGGCCACCTCTAGACGTGACGATCAACGCCAATTTTGAGTTACTGGCTTCTGCTTCGATTTTGGGAAGAACTGAAAAAGCAATTAATATGCCATTCTTTTAGCTATAATGCTATTTCAAATTCGCAAATATATATTTCATAATATCGTCTTACGATTTCCAGGTTGCATTGGGTCGTCCTCGGCACTTAGTCCTATTACAGGAATTGAGAATTTGTGTATGTTTCCCGACGTCGTCGCTGATTGATAATACTCTGTTACACTGGAAAAGCCAAACTGAGGAGCAGTTACGGCAGCATCAAATTCTCGAACAGTTGTAGCAGCCATTGCCTTCTTGGGATCAAACTTCAGAGGAACATTCTCAAACTTCTTAATGAATCTATTAAAAAGATAAGCTAGAGTTTATACACACCGTCTAGTAGTTACAGAATACGTGTAAGTAGTCCCATTTATATTATCCTACCTTCTTCCAAGTCGAGCTAATCCAGCAGTCAATGCCTTGTTAATAATATACTTGTTAATAAACGGCTTTTCTAAATGATCAGATCCTCGGACACAATCCCACGCAATTGAAATGAGAACGGCACACTCGAGTGCATTTTTAGCTTCTACCGGCTTACTCGTCAGGTATTTGGCCAAGACCATACTATTGAACATAAAAACATTTTATTATTGTTATTTAATGGTTCGTGTTTGCGTGTTACATGAATTATTATGTACTATGCGTGAGAACTGCAAGTGTTGTAATATAACACACGCTGAATTTATTACCCTCCAAGTGATGTTCCTAAACCAATGAACCTGGCTTCTGGATATTTTTTCTTAAGATGTGGGATCACTTCCTCAAGATCTCCAATATAGGATGCAGAATATGTCTTCGGAGTCTGAAAGAAGAGAATCCAAAAGTTGTGGTTCACGAAAGTACAATAAAATTATAATCAATAAATTCTTTTAGAATGTTGATTTTACGATATTAGTATATGCACGTGTCTGCAATTCTCATAATAATATGAACCTTAAAATCAACACCACCGTTTCCTCTGTTGTTAAAAACAACCACGGAAGCACCCGCATGGTTAAGACTTTGAACTAAAGTCCTAACATAACTTGTCTGAGACGAACTTGTTAATCCAGGCAAGAAGAGCACAATGAAAGGCCTGTAATTGAGTATAGAATATGATTGAAACTGGTAACACAAATTACAATTAAAGTCATAATTTAATGGCAAATTAGTACTTTGTTGAATTCTGCTCCACCATCATGTAATCCAACGCCACTTCCCCTCCATCCGATAAAGCAAAAAGTTCCCGTTCATAAGGAAGTTTGCTTGGTGAAGTAATCCGCTGAGTTAAACTGAATATCGTTTGTAGCCGTCCCTCAGCGAAGAAGAATGATGGCCAGAATTTTTCCTTCAATGTGCCAACATGCGAATCCAAGAATCTTCTTAGCTTCGGACTATTGGCGAAAATTCTAGGTTTCTGTAACACAGGAAATGAAACAAGATATATACGAATACCGAAACCGATGATAACTTAATTTCCAATATTGATTTCGAATGACTCTTTCTTACCTGCGCTACATAGAATGAATAATACGTCGCCACAAACACTGCCAAAGCTGACGCAGCAACCGGCACATTCAGTAACTCATACATTTTTCAATGTTTCAAAGCTCTAATCTGAACGTCTCCCTGTGTGGAACTGGAATTCCTAAACTGAAAACAGGAGAACAGAATTAATTATGAAAATAACTATTATATAATGTTTCAGTTTCATGTAATTTATTTCTGTAAATTACCAAATTGTTGAGCAGTTCTAGCAGTAGCCTTGAACGACGATTTCACATGTGTGACATGCCAGCAACAGCGACAAACTTTGATGCAAGACAAGACTAGGTCTACATTAGTACTATCTGCTGATTGGATCGGAAGACAAAAAATGTTTGCAGCAGTGCATAATTACTCTGCTCTACGTTTGAATGATGAAATCTTGAATGAGGTATTAACTTTCCTCCTGCTCCTGGATTGGACAACTGATAATTCGGCATACAGGCACAATACAATCTGCAAGCTCATTCCATTCTTTTGAGTATCTACAGGGAGCTTAAACAAAAAACTATAATAATTAACGTAATCATCATCATTATTGCAATCATAAGGCCGCAACCGCAACTGCACTTTACACAATACAGCCAAGTTATAACATCTGAGTATGATCTAATCGTAAATATCATTGGGCATAATACGAAACAAAAATCCCCAAATAATTCATATGATTTTTTGTTGGTCTTGGGACTGGTCTGCTGGTCACATTCTCCAGCAGCTTCTCTCCAGCATTATACAAACCTACAGGGAAAAAGGATGCGATAAATTATATTTTTACAACTTACGATTATGGTGTCCGCTCGCTCGCTCTCCATGAATTCCCATGAACTGAACTGCCTCCGCTACAAGAAGTTAGCAGGCATAAATTGTGAAGCTGGATAAAAACTCAGCGAAGGTGAGAGTATGAGAATAAGTGATTTCATCTTCTGTATCCGGCGACCGTGTGCAAATTCACACTTTGCCATCGTGTCCAATTAAGAACAGGTGTATCGTGTGTGCTGATTGCTGATTGCTGACAGCAAAAAAGTAACAAGAGGCTCCCCAGTTCCATGTCATGTGTTCGTCCAGGTGTTTTCACGTAAATGCACCCATTCTACTCATCGCCAGTTTACATTCATGGCAAATGTGGCATAGAGTTGTAGCGTAACCGCGAGATTCAAAAGCTTTTATTATTATATCGTTGCAGATGGAAAGTAATGAAATCGTTTCAAATTTTTACCATTCCCTTCCTTTTTCTGCTGTTTTTAAATCGACAATCAGTGAAAGTCTGAGTAAGAAAAATTAAATTAATTAATTAGGTTTGTAGTTTCTTCGACAATTATTTTGGTTATGAATGTGTTGTGGGTAATTGAAGGACTACACGTGGTACTGCATGTGTAATTTTGAAAGAAATATATTGACCATGGGATCATTGTATAAGAACAAAATAACTTACAACTTAAAACAATTAACTTTTCTTAAATGAATGGGGTTGGATAGTTAACAAGTTGGAATGTTTGCTTTTATGGTCTGCTGTTATTCAGGATAATGGGTAAATAAATAATTTAATTATTGCTTCGTTGTATTTCAGAGATTGGAGATAACAAAGGATTGCCAGAAGAACAAAGGATTAAGGATGTAGGATGAAGAAAGGAAAGAATTGAGGGGATCTGATGGGATGTGATTACTGATTATTTTTGTTTTGTGTAGTAAAAATTGTCCCCTTGCCTCTCCACTAGTGAAAAATCATATTTTATTTTGGTAATCACCAGTCAGTCCATTTCAAATGGTGGAGGGTTGAAGGCGGACGAAATATTTTTTGAAAGTTAGTGCAATACTGCTTGATAGTATTGACAATTGAATTGAAGCTGGAACGCTGGAAGTAATTCAATTTATAGCAACAATGAAGACAAAAACTAGGAAGTCGCTGCAGTTGCGGGGACGGCCGAGTCGTCGAAAAAGCACTGGAATTGGAATGCGAAAAATCCTATATACTGTGAATAATAATGATGATACTATTGTGTTGTCAGATTCTGATTCTGAACATGATGAAAATCAGAATCAGTCTGGTGCGGATGAGGAAGATATTCAAGTCATCGACATAGCGGATTCCAGTGATATCAAACAAGACAATGAGTCGATTTGCAACTTTAGTTTCACTCGTACAGTCCAGATTAATGATACTAGTACTACAGATGCAGTCAAGAGTAGTCCAAATGAGGTGGCAGCTAGTAGTGGAACAGGTTGCTCTACCTCCACCTCTGCCAATGAACCTACGGTGATAAATATTGAGGATGACCCTGTGCCGGAGGGAGATGATGATGGGATCGAAGTTGTTGCTATTCTTGTATCACGACGTAATAGAACGCCTAAACGAAAACGGTCATCTTCAAATAAGTCTAACAGTAGCAACAATGGTAGCATAGGTTTAATGCAAGAATCAATTAAATGGGCCAAGAATACTGTTCGTCGCAACTCTTTCGTCGGCTCTGTAGATCGTAAGGACAATGTATATCTCAATGGGATTTCCGCTAATTCCCGACAAATCAAGCGTAACAAAAAACAAAAGAAAAAACAGGAAAAACAACAGTTGGGCGGCGGAAACTTTTGTGGAAGAAACCAAATGCTTATGAACAGAACAAAGGAATTTGATCGGAAAATAGTGTACAAGACTGACATGGACAACGGTATTTTGGGAGCAGGTCCGTGGGAATCACTAGGAGGGAATTTATTAAGTTCTAATCACCAGTTTCAGCCAAATGGATTTATTCCGTTTGCATCTTCTACACCTCTTGTTCGAGGCCGTGGTCATTTTGGTCGTGGTCGAGGAAATCACCCTCGACCTCCGTGGAATCCTAGGAATAAACGATACCCTGGTCCTGCTCCTGTAGCTCCAGGTTCTAATGTTATGAACGTAGGATCTGTCTCTAAACCACTCAGGGGTATGCGTCCAATTGTTATTGATGGCAGCAATGTGGCAATTGGGTATGAATTAATTTTAACAAAACTCACGATTTTTGGTTATTTTATTCATGAAGTAAAACAACTCATTTTATTATTTTAGCCATGGGAAGATGCTGCACCATGCAGGAAAGTTTTCTTCAAGAGGAATAGAAATCTGTATCGATTACTTTAGCAAGCGCGGTCACCAAGAAATTGTCGTCTTTGTTCCGAGGTTTAGACAGAAAAAGTCAGAAGCTTTAGACCCAGAGTTACTAGAAAAACTGGAACAAAAGGGTCATGTAAAATTTACTCCTAGTCGAGAGGCAGGTGGACAAAGAATTGCATCATATGATGACTTGTGAGTTTTCTGTTATACGTTGATTTGATTTTTACCTATGCGGATGAGTAATATCTCCACGCTAAAATGTTTCCTTTCGCTTACAATATTGAGTACTAATAGTATAATTCTTTCGGGTTTCTATTTTAAAGATATGTTGTACAATATGCTCATGACACGGGAGGCATTATCGTTTCTAATGATAACTACAGGGATATCTACGAAAATCACGAACATTGGCGAGAGACAATAACTCTAAGGTATTGTATTATTAAACCATTGATTTGGCTGCGAGGAAATCTTCGGTTTGTTTCCTTTATGATGATTTTGCTTCTGCGTTTTATAGGATCTTACAATACACATGGATCACCCAAGACTTTATAATGTTCCCGCAGGATCCGTTGGGCAGAAATGGTCCATCGTTGGACGAATTTTTACGTTTTTAGGTTAAATCGATTCCGTGCGTCATAATCGATTATTTATAAATTTATAAATGCGCATATATTATTTAAACACATGTATTGTATATGTTTGTAATTTGTAAGTAATTCTTTCTTCAGATGTGATGATATTTTGTAATATCAGCGATCGCTGTGTTCTGACATATCTAGTTTACAGTAACAGGTTGAAATGTACTCTTCAAAATGAGCTTTGGAAGTGTAAGAAAATTCCTGATTCGGTGATTCGAAATCGTTCCACTTCCACAGCTCTATTACCTACTGTAACACTGTCTATTGATGTAGACTACGGTGCAACGATAATGCGGAAAAATAAAAAAACATGGTCCAGACAAGACTTATAGCAAAAATGGCGTTCATTTATTAATATTATTTATGACTTCATTCAGTATTCATTTCATGAAACTATAAAGTGTTTTATTTCATCCGAGTTGCGGTTTTCATTTTCATAATACCCACGATATAGATGTAAATACAAATGTAAATGTACTGATTGTCTCTTTAGGTTTATAGTAAACTACAACTTGCCCACTTATATTTTATTCATTGTGTGTTTGCATGCTTCAAACCCTACTCGCTATCGTTAAATAGTTCATTAATAAATGTGGTGAGACTCGGGCAGTAAATGGACTATATGGGTTTCTCTCAATGTTGAGGTAATTATCATAATCATTATTGTTAATTTCAATTATAGGTACTCAGTATGCAATTTACGCAAAACCCTGTTATGAAATCAAAAAAGTATTTCAGGTTTCGTTTTTTTTCTCGTATTTATTTTTAGTGTTCCCCTTCTGCATCCGTATCTGATTCATGCTCCACTTCTGGAATACGTTTGCGACTTTCGTCGCCATCATGAATGCAGAATATTTCCGTGTGGTCCACTTTGGACTGCCTCATGAGTGCAGGGCGACCAATGGATGAGTCTGTTGTGCGATATCGAGGTGTTTTACCAAGAAGAGGCGATTTTGGTATAATCACGGTATCACTTTTAAACGAACCAAAATCGAACGAAGAACTCGTATCTTCACTCTGATAACTAGGATAAGGAGACAGTGTTCTCAAGGAAGTCGAGGAGCCGGACAATGCTGACGCTCCCGTCGTGTGAACTACATTTAAAGTAACCATCCCATTGGGTAGATGAAGGTCAACCGTTCCAGAAGTTGACGTGCCAGGACCAGCCTGCTTCACCGTGACTCCGCTTCCTGCGCTACTCCGATCAACAGAAAATGTAGATATCGAGGGCGAGTACGACTGTGAGCTTGGACTTATGGAACTTTCTCCACTTTCCCCCACCGACATATTGTAATAAGCTTCCGACACGGTGGATGTATTTGTAATGGTTCGGTATATCCCTTTCCTAGCGTATTTCGCTACTCCTAGAGTGCTGGACGTTGACGCTATGCTTGGCTGAGCTTGGAGTTGAGATGTTGAAGTGGAACAGGTTGTTGGAGTTGCCAGGAATGGAGATGCGGTAGAGCAGTCTATTGACATCGCCTGCCGCATCAAGGCAGGTGGAACTCTGTTCCTAATCTTTGGCAGACATGATTGTCTTCTAGTGCCCACAATGGAGACATTTGGTAGACTGGATTTTAGTGGGTCGCTATTTTGTAACAAGTTAGGTGCTGAAGGACTTTTGTGCATTTCCTCGTCTTTTGAAGTTGACTTTCGGATCGTCCTACCAAGACACAAAAAGAATAAGTCTAATGCATATCATATCCACTTCCATTAATGACTTAGGTGTCATAAGTTACATTACTTTACCTGGAGAATTTTCGAAATGTCTCCACCAAATTTTTCTTATCGAATAAATGTGCAGACTGCAAGTTCTCGGAAGAGGATTCTTCCAATGTTTGGACAGCAATGCTGCGAACATCAATACTTCTTGATCTCTCGCGTGGTCTAATTGTTAATACTGGATACGCATTTAACTCTTCCGTGCTTCTCGTTTTCACAAAAGCTAAAAATATACATCGTGAAGGTCAACAGTTAATGACTATGCCTTTGGGGATTTAGGAAAAATGTATACGAATGGCATGCATGGGAAAAGAAAACTCACCTGCGGGTCCTACTTTTGCGGCGCTGTCCCGTGCTTCGAAAGTCATGACACAAGCCGCAACAATAATGAAACCTGAAAAAACACGTATATATCATGTTTACTTCAGTCTCTTGAGGATTATCTGACGTGATACAGGGAAAGCACATCTTACTCCTCTGTCATATTCATGTACTTTCTCTTATGCAATGGAATTCCTATGCATATAATCCCAGTCTCATGTGTAATTGTTCAGAATAGGATGCCTGTATTAATAACTCAACAAACAGGCTTTCACCCAAAAAATATATTTTTTGCCAACATGAAACATGCATTTATTGCAAAATATTTCATTCCATTTGCATGCCATCAATCTATTCACCTGCTGCTTGTAACAGTCAGTTCGCTGTATTAGTACAAAGTGAAAGTGTGAAGTGCTTTACCTTGTTACTCGTCAAAAATAGTAACGTTTTCTTAAATCAGGTTACTCTGTCTCTATTGCATATTATCATGATCCCTTCACTTACGATAACAATATTACGATTGTCAAGGACTAGCAATTTCGAGCGTACTGAAAACTGGTTTTCGAACACGCTAAGTATATGCAGATTTGATTTTCAATTCTTGGGCTGTGTTCTTATATACAAACAAATATACAAAGATTATCCTTAGCCGTGCTACATCTATGCTTTCTGGAGATCATCGAGAAAGGGGTTCTTCTTGGTGAAAGCTTCTTTACATTTGCTTTCACTGCCAGACCAGAGGTTGTATGCAGCGAGCCGAGTACGGAAAAGATTATTCGCCTATCTGTTCTCTATAGAACTTTTATGGGTCTTTCGGGGCGCAACAGGCAAGACAAGGACATTTGTTTGGACGTCTTTACTTTCCCATTCCGTATAACTTGAAGAAAGGAAGAAGAAAACTCTTCTGAGCGGATTCATATTACCTATACCTACTCAAGCAGGAAAAAAGTACGCAGAAATTGTTCAAATTCTGTATAATAATTCAGCTTACAGCTAGAAGTTGAACTGACGCAATCTCTGGATCGTATTTCGAGAGTCGTAAACGAAAAGTTTTGATAAACAGCATTCGCCGGATAAACCATAAACTACGTCAACCGTTATAGGTACTTATTCAGTTTCTAGCTAAAAATATTTAGGCAACTTGAATTGTTGTGATATGGATGAAAACGATACGTTATTATTACATCGAAATAAAAAGGATCCCATACCTCCAACTCCCATCACGATTGGCCCAGCGTACGACAACTTGCTGAATTTAATGTTGGCACTCCGAGAATCCTCGTAGTAATGAACAGTGTCAGTTACAGTCACATTGTTATTGAGTACACCGTCAGCCTGAAAGCCTGAAAGGAAACAAAAGTCCATTACAGCAAACATAATATTCAGATTTATCTAAACTTGAAATCAACAGTAAAGTCACAGTTTGTAAGCCACATCATGTACCGCTTTCCCCAGAGAGTATTTTCGTAGATGAAATGTCGTACGGTGAAAGTAAACAAGGGAACTATTCGTAGATTGTATGTGCTCACTTTTTATACGCGTTTTGTAACTTTCCATACAACCCCTTTACTAAAAGCAAAACCTGAGGAGTATGTAAACGATCCGGTTATGGGTATTAGTAGCAGGGTTTGCGGAAAATGCGCATATTCTATAAACTTACTCAATTCATACGAAATCGTCTCATAGAAAATATAATTTTGGAAACTCTGCGAAAAATAATTTATATTCTCAAGTATATTTGCGCAGTTTTTTGTACTTCACTGAAGAATACGGTTACTGATACTAACTATACTCAGCGTACATTTTCATTACTCTTACCGATTATCGCCACCTTTTAATTTAAACGAGATTTTGGAATCCGAATGCATACAGAGATTTTCCAAAAAAAAACCTTCAATCCAAGCAGGGTGCCAATAACTCTGCTAAACAAACAAAATTACTGATTCTAAAGGAAATTAAACTTTTCAGGAGAAAGCCATCCACGCTCCAACAGTTAGGTGAGGAGTATTTAAAATAAAACCACCAATATACTTTGAGAAACCACCTCATCAGATCATAATCATACCCTAAAAATCTTTCGTTTTCTGCGCCAAGGTTCTTTCTACTTTTGGAGTGAAGCTCACTTGCTAAATATTCATGCCCGTTCTCCTTACTCTGCATACAAAATGCAGGGAAAGTAACTTTCACCAGGATTAATTTCAATGCAAACTTGGCTGGCATAAATACAAGTGAATGAAGGCTTTTGTGTGTGTGTGCCTTGGTTGTAGAAAGGAATGTTATGTGTGAAGAGGATCCTTCAGCAAGCTGGAACGAAAAGTTACAAGCCTCAAAGCAATCAAATGTTGGGATTTACTCCGACTTTCCAACTGTTGAGCTGCTTTCTCTGTTTGCATTCCACCCGTTTCGTGTTACACAAGGATGTGCTAGTGTTATGTGCTTTATTGTGATTACTCCACTCTTAAATGCCTACATTTAGGAAAATAGCATCGTTTTCAGCCGAGTATAGTATTCAGATCCTATACTTATTTCAGTAACGCGTTATATGCATCCTTTCTCTGCAAGTAGTTTCACTTTCTCCTTCCACACGGTATGAGACACATATGAAGAGGATATTCCACGGAACCGAACACAAGCCACCTCCCTCCTGGCTTTGAAATGGATATACGCAATTTTCAAAATGGACCACATTCTGTATAGTAGCCAAAATCCCGCATGAAGCTCACTCGTATGTGCATACATACTTATCTTATCGTATTTATACGGACATGAGTGAGCGATTATATATTTTTATTATTCGGAACGAGGGACAAAAGTTGCTGAGATTGCTTTTTGGAACATGATTTTATTCTCTTACTTGAGATTAAAAATCTCATGCAGAACACACTCTTCGCACACGGGAAAGGTACACCAGCCACCACATATTTTATTAAAACACGAACGGACCAGTGTTTATAGGATAATCATCGCAAGTACGAAGCTAAAAAAAACTTCATCTTACTAATAAATTTATTAGTAACTTGTGTCGTACTTTCACTTTGACCCACGCACCATAATGACTACATTAAGCACTTTATTCCCCGCTGGGCATATATATAATACATTCAGCATGTATAACAACTTATTTAGTAAAGTTCTGACTTTGTAGATTGCAAACAAAAAATTTCCTGCCACGCAGTCACCGGTTATGGCCAATCACAATTGCAAAAAATCCTGAAATCACCCAAGCATTCTGTTGTTGACAGACAAAATTTATTCTGTTTTTGAAGTTGTCTTGAGCGCAACTCAACGAAATTTGAAGGAAGGGAAAAATATGAGAGCATTACCAATACTCAATCCTTTCAGTTTTCAGAAAATGTATGAATGCATGACTATACTCAGACACCCACCCAAAGTGCAGACATAAGAAACAGGAATATGTGAACCTTTATGGAAACAATCAATAACCGTATTTTCCCAGTTGACGATGATAATGTACCACCACAAAGATTGTGAGCCAGTTTGGCATTTTACTCGTTCTCTGATCTCAGCATCAGCCTCATTTCCGCAGTACGCTTATTGTTCGTGAAAGGAAGTTTTCTTCTCTCTCTCTCTCTCTCTCTCTCTCTCTCTCGAAGAGATGCTTTCAAAAATCTCAGCTCGAACTCATAATACGATTCTTTCGTCGAGCCGAATAAAAGCATTCGTCGTCGTCAGCTAAAACTGAACGTAAACTAGCAGCTATTTCTTGCTTCCAGCTCCTGGTGAATAAGGAAGATGGTTTTGTATTGTATAACAATTGAGCTAATGTTGACCCATCTTGGAAAGGCCTGAGACGTAAAGAATGGAACATGCGAGAGCTCTTTCATTTCACTTTCTCCTTGAAGAAAGGAATTCATACATTTGAAAACATATAAAAAGAAAATAATATTCTAAGGGTATTTCCTCCACAAAAACAGCAAGCCTGTAGACTTTATAAATATATGCCTTCATTTTTCTGATGTGTTCAGTTCAGTAAGTTTCCCCTCAACCAGAAAAAAATATGCAAGAAAAAAGTTCCCCATCCCTACCTAATGACATTGTTAAATTCCTGTATTATGATTATGTGGAAGTCATCTGAAAGGCTTCAACTCACATCAAATCATGAGAGGTTGCGAACAAACAGAGCTCGTATATGTACGCAGGTATTTCGAACGAATGGAGAAAGTACATAGACACACTGGAGTCTATACGCCAACAACTGACAATGACTTTTGGAGTTTATAGAAACCTGTTTGAGCCATTTTCCATTAAAAGTACATTCAAAAAAACTTAATGTATCTTCGTACATGATTTTATACATACAAAAACGCCTTCTTGGAAAAGATATGCTGAAAGAGGCACGTGTACTCAATAGGCACAAGGCATAAGGAGAAAGTAAGTAGTAAAGTAAAGGGCACTACTGCAAATACAGCAATATACATAAGAGGTTCATTCAACCGCATCTTTTTTACTACTTTCATTTTTATTCTCCACCAGAGGCTCCGTCCTCTATAAAGGTGGAACTTACAGGAAACGGAACAATGGGCTCAACTACTAAAATGATGATATGACATCCTGATATCCTTCTCATTCTCTCTACTACCAGTATTGATTTCTTCTCTAACGGCGACTTTTATTTTAACGAGCAGATTTTCCTCTTTACAATTTTTTTCCGAAGAATTAGAATTCATTAAAGATAAGTGATATGAGGGCTTTTTGGCAAACTCTGTCCTTTAATAGGAAACGACATAAGAAATATATATATATATATATAAGTATGTATATATATTAAAATGAGCTCCTGTCTAGAGACACGAAGGTTTATTTACTTTTCTAAAGATGTGCGCCTCCACTCGTTTGCTTTTCCATAAACGAACGTACTATCATCATCCTCTCTGTGATTCATCGTTGAATGGGATAACAGACTCCGAAAATGGAATTCTTTACAATGTTGACGACGAAGGGATATAAAAATAGCAGAAGCACAAGAGTTTGTATTATATCAAACCTTTTTTTCTTCTCTTTTTCGTATAACAACATTGCTCACTCCTACTTTTCCGTCAAATTGATTTTCTATCACCTTTTTTCTCCTTTTCCCAACTTTGGACTGAAAAACAGGAGCATCATCCATCCGCTCCCATCCTCGAAAAAAAGAAGTCATCATCCTGGCCGACATAAGAAGTTTTAACTCCCTCGATATATGTATATGGGTATATAGTGGGTACACGTACAACAATATGAGTAAATGGAAATATTATACATTGTACGAACATTGTAGGTACAGTTTTCCAAGTTTGTAATGGGAACACGAGGATTTCAGTCGGTGTTGTAAACTGTAAACCCATGTTCTGCACTTTTACCTCGTAATGGATGTTCACGATCCATGAGTTTCTAAAGCTTCTAAACTTGGTAATGCCATGTCTTGGATAGTCAGTTACAAAACAGCTATATTCATACTGAAATAACAATGGCATTACAATGAAGAGTCTATACCCATATACTGGTATACTTTATTCGAAACAAAGAAAATGAAGAAATTTTGTTCAAACCAAAACCACCGCACAGTCAATTCATCAAAGTTTTTTTTATCGTAAGCATTCTAAACTGATGTAATTTAATTTGTACAAAATGCTACACCTTGAAATCATGATCACTGCTAAATTAAGACTGTCACTGTTGGACTTTGAGTAATTGGCATATAAATCCCCTGTTGAGCACTGACATCCGTATTGAAATTCGGCTTTGGAAAGAGTCAGTTTGAAAGGTGTGTTTTCTCTCCTCTTTTTCCAAAATATATTATGACGCTCTCTACATCGATTTGAAAGAACACTCTTATCCTTTCGTATCTAAAAGGTTGACTGAAAACCGATTTCGTGGAAAATGCATAATATATATGGACAAAAAGTATTGCCAGAGAGAATCCTCCTCTTACTTATTTTTTCCCTTACCTTTTCTGAGATAAAATTCATGCTTGCTTAAAGGCTTGTCACTAATGCATCCTATTTCTTAACCTGACATGCATAGACACGTTTCATTCTTCAGCACGCCAACGAGCACACACACAAGTATTACTCTTCAATACTAAACTTTAGCATTAGATCTGAGAGACGGGCACTACTCCACTCCATTTTCTCTTTCCTTTCTCCTCTTTTTATACTTGTTCACACGCTACTTTTCCTTGTCGGAGCATCTTCAACTTATATTCTCTGAACAAAATCCATCGACATTCTCTCAAAAAGCTTCCCGAAAAAAAATCTCAAGATGTATATACATACATAATATGGCTGTCTACACAATTTTTATGCTGAAAAAAATTGAAAAGCTCTGTTCTGCTCCGCCTAATTCTTTTTCCCCTTTTCAATATATCCCTTTCCTCAAGAACATGGTAAGTTTGCTTATCCGCCTGCGAAAAAGTAAAGTGCTCCGACTAAGTTTCAAATATTTGGCCTGTTTCAGGAAGAAACAGAAGAAAAAAGGACGGCGAGGAAGAAAAAGCGGGGACCGACTCGAAGAATCAGTCCTTATGGGACTTGATAATGCACGTTGAGATGAGACGCGGAACAATTTCCTACCGCTACTATACTCATTTACTATACATGGAGCATTCGCATCTCTCTAAGTTTCTTATCTATTTTCTTTCCGCCTCCTCTGGGAATTTATATTTTACACGAAAGACTATAATATTCTGTTAGTGATAGTGTAATGCTTTTCCTTTTCCTCATTTACCCCTATTCTCTGACGGATTATGCAACTTGCATACTGAAACACGTGGAAAGGATGGTAGACAATAAAAGAAACTCTTTCTTCTTCTATGTTTTGCAATATGAAATAAAACTCCATTTGTTTTCCACTTTATGTGGAAGAAACGTGTAGATGGTTAGGAGGGACGCACTACTATTACCCGCACGCAGACAAAGACCATTTTTATTGAGTAAGATGTAAGACAATCAAAATGTATCCCTTGTGAAGGGAATGTATTTCTATATATTATTACGAGAAAGGGGCCCGTTACACCACTAAGTGGTGTAATGTTGGCATTAAAAAGTCGATTCGAATGGTATATCATACGTCCTCTCAC
>JAQFZW010000309.1:0-72795 GCA_034687055.1 Heteromurus nitidus
CAAAACCGATTATTTTCCAAATCTAAAAATTTCCCCACCGGCAATGCCGGTGTGCCGGGGAACTTTCTACAAGCCTGCCGTCTCCCTCGTCCTGTGACTCCTACCCACAACCACAACTCAGCCGTCTCAGAAAGAACAAGAGATGTATCCACATATTCCGTTCCTCTTTTTCATGAATGTTATACGAAGAGCCACGAGTCACGAGTTGCATTCTCTTTCTCTTAAAAGTATTTTACCCCAGAACAGTGAAGATCCATTTTTCATGAGTTCATATTTTTCACCCATGAGAACATACCTAATATGGAAGCCTACTCTTCGATTTCCACAATTCAACATTGCTTATATATTTCCATTTTTCAGTGCATTAACTATTCACTGGGGGAAATGCACGCCTTTGCCAGAGAGTATGAGACGTCCATGTTGAAAACTAAGAAGCCATATTTTAACCGTTACAACAAGCCATGCATTATCAACATGATACTTTTGCTTGCACACCAAACATATTGTATTGTATTTTCTACCTGTAGTTTTCAAAGTCACAAATAATACACGATTTTATTCATACCTTGTATTCAGACTAGCACACGCATCTAGAACGAACATGGTGCATGACTTTGAGTTTGCTATCTCCTCTTTCGAAGTAGCATTTATTCGTCAGAGTGAGAGAGAGAGAGAGAAAGAAGTTTGTGTTTTGTACACATTCCCCCTTTATCTGTCCTTATCGTATAAAATTTTATATATTTTTTTGTATGAATTGTAAAATGCAGAAGTGAAAAATCTTCATCGCATCACAATTCAGTTCCATTTCCAATCCAATGCGAACCCACACACACAATTCCCTCCTTGGCTTTGGCTTCCTTCACAAGAGATATATTTAATAAGTGTAACGTAATGTGTAGCTTAAGCCTCTAATCATTATATCGGCAAAAGGGGTAACAAAATAGTAAAGATGATGCTACTCTACGAATAATGTGAAACACATATCCCAATCTCCCAGGGTTTATAGTCCTTCACCCGTGCGTACAAAGACTGAACACACTCACTCCTCTTTTAGTTCTCTCTCTCTCTCTCTATTCCCATATTCCCTCTCTGCATATATCAAAAAACTTTCATGCAAACATCCATATCGAAAAATACACACAATCCGCATATATCCACATCATATCCTCCACTCTATACTCCACCATATTGTATAATATGCGGAGCACACACAAAAACAGATAATAATATATCCACAAGCATAGCCAACTTCTGTTCTTGCCCTAGGCGTCCCACATCCCCACCAATGTATTTTTTATGTATGTCTTTTACAATCATAACACCTCACATTCACTCCACTCCACAAACTATGATGATGATGTGATAGAGCCAGAGCATGTATATAGTCGACATATTCACACACTCTTGAGTTGAGGACAGTGAATTTTCCTCACACTCACTCTTATGTTTTTAGATACAAAATTTTGCTCCCTTCCGAAACTTTGAAGACTTCAAGACCAGACCAAATGCGATACATGGATTTTTCATACTTTTACAAACACAAAAACTCACAATTGGAGAAATGTATATCTCAAAGTTTTGTGTGTGTGTGTGTAAAGTTGGGTGCAAAGGCACATACAAATATAAGCAGATCGCACCATGTTATGAAATTGATGTGAGGAGATGATACACTTTTATTCTGGGTTGCTCTCTCTCTCTCAAAGCCGAAAGGATCTGTTGGATTTTCAATGTTTGTGTGTGTGGATTCACTATCACCACACTACCAAACATTTTTTTCCCATGTTGGAAGTTCAAATATAAAGATGATTTGACTGATTGGATTGAATGATATATATGCTTTTCCACTTTATATATACTTTTTTTGTGTAATAGTCTTACATAATAGTATAGATAGTCCTCTGCGGAATAATCTTGAAGGTCCTGAAGGTCCTAGTCCAACGGACTGTTGTGATGTGATGTGTGAGAATAGAATTTGTTGAGCCCTTTTTGCTCACGGAATGTGTGTGTGGGTTGTTGTTTCCTCTCCTCCGGAAGTTGTTGCAAGTCTGGAAGGATGTCGTGAAGAAGGAGGATATATGTGAATAAATGTTTCAAGGGTGTCACAGGTTTTGATCTCGGTTTAATTTACATTTCCACACCTATGCTACGGCTACTGCACGGTTCTGGAAAAGAGACTTGCTTGAAAAAAATATGTGAAATGTGCAAGAATTGTGAAGGAAAAGGGAGAATTGTTGCAGATTGGATGAAAGACAGTATACAAAATGGATCACAAAATTATAGGTACTAAATGGATTATACACAGATGACGGGAATTGGGAGTGGAATATTATATTTTGGGGAATTCTGCACGAAAATTAACCACAGAATTAGTTAGTGAAGTTGGAAGTGTGATATTCTGCTTTCATAAGTTTTGTTTGTAGAATTCCAGTCCATAAAATGAATGCCAATTATGTAACAGAAAAGTAGTGAGTGAGAACTTACAATTAGCTGGAACTGGAAGAGAGTAGTGACACTTCCCAAATGGTAAACAACGGTGCTATGTTGTTTGTGTGCGAAATTACGTGAACTCGGGTTTCCAAGAAAGAAGGGACAACGACACATTAAGTGTGTCACGTCACCCATTCATTGTTCGTATGCTTCACTGACGTCAGATTGTGAACTAGGTTTTGTAGTTTGGTCGGGATTTCTTTGTTGCAGAATCCCATTTAAAACGTTTCTTCATTCTTTCGTACGACCTTGCTCTCTCTTTTATGTTGGGGATTACTGTCTGGTTGAAGGTAAATTTTTAAGGACTAATTTGGTAATTTTATTGGTGTGGTAATTTATACATGTTACAACTTGTTTAATTCCGTTTCATGAACAATTTTTTACATTCCGGCTAGGAAGGAAACGTCGCTGATTTCACGATGTTTTCTTGACATAAGAGAAAGGAACCACTTGCACCACCACCACTACTCCAAAGCCAGTGGGGGTCATCATTTTTTAATCCAATTTCGTACATTTTTACAAGATTGTACACGTTCACTATATACGCAGATCGCACTTCATTAAATTGAGAAAATATCAGTCAGTCGGAGCATCTTGACTGAACTGGAGTATGCTGGGGAGGAACACCCTTCAAGTGGAAATTTAAGATTGTGTTCAAGTGTGGAGTGGAGATATGCTAAGGGTGCTGTGGTAGTGCTATTTATATTTTGAGATGGATTCCAGAATTGGCATTTACAACATGAGCAGCAGGACATCCGGTACTTTTACGAAGAAAAGACTAGAGGTAAAAGCTACACTGGTTTGCGTAACGTAACTTTAATTAAAATCCTTACACAGAACAATTGAATTTAAATATATATGTGAAATCGATTTTACAGGATGTGACTGGAAGAGGTAGTACAATGGAAGAATGTGACTCCACAACTGTGGACACTGCTCATGGCAGAGTTCAGTTTCAGATTGGAGAAGACGTTTATTACCAAGAGGAAACAGGTCAAAACATCTTGGGTATGGTTGGAATGGTAAGAATGCTGCTATCTAAAATTATTTTTGGTATTCAAATGATCGTTCTCTCATAAATTTGCAAATTTGAATCATTGATGTATAATATATATCTTGGGTTGTTGCAGATTCAAGGAAAGAAAATTAAGATAATTTTTGGCGATGAAACTGACAAGTGGGCACCCATTTCCCGAGTCAAGAAGATAACGTTTTCATTCAAGGATGAGGAAGAGGAGGAACAAATTAATAATTTGATTCAAGCACCATCCTCAGTTCCTACAGTTCATGAAGTCGCGCGAGGGATTGCAAATGCAGGATCGAAGAAGAAAAGTAAATGTGATTTGAATGGGCAGACTGCACCAAAGGAGAACCATCAAGTTACCTGTGGCTCGTGTGGGACGCAAAAGGTTTTGCTTAATTGCAAATACTTCATATTCACATTAAAGTGTATGTGTGCAAATTTGATGCAAATTTAACCGAACAATTTCTTTTGCAGATGATTGCCCCCAAGAAAGCTGTTGACTTTAGTCCGTACACATCCCATCAATACAATTGTCGGAAATGTATAAACAAATCAAAAACCACGAAAAATAATGGGGTTCCAATAATAGCAGCTCACTACCTGGTAAATTTGTCAAATTTCTCAGTAGGTGGATAAATTTCGTCTTAGAGTTTTAAATCAAAGTTAGTAAATTCGATTGTGTATTTTAGGCTGCTGCTCGACGACCCAGGTCCTCAGATACGAACGGTTCAATGACGTCTAAAGGGCATATTATGGACAAGGGGATCGCTAATGGATTTCGTTCAGAAAGTGATATCTGTTTGCATTGCCGTAGCCAGATTTTAGAGAAAATTAGCTTACATTGTACGATGTGCGAAAGACCTTGTCATCCATCTTGCCTGGCGCTCACACCTCCACCACTTCCCGGTGATATGTCAGTTAATATACAGTTTGAGATCAATATTCGTAGTTCACGATGCCTTGTTGATTTGCTTGTTAATATATTGTTAATATATTGCAGATTTTGGTCAATCATTTGCCACGTTTGTGGAACACAGAAGCCCGACGACTCGCCAGAAAACGACTCACAAAAATTGTACTCCAGCAGACGTAGTATATCAAGTTGGTCTGACGTTGCTTATCTCCTTTTAAGTTGTCTGGGATGTAAGCATCCACATGAAAAGTTTTTCGACCTCGATGATCGAATCATTCCGTTCTGGGAGGAAAACGTTTCAAAGCTTCATCTTCCCCGTCAGGTATTTCCTTTCACCTTGAACTCTACTCAATTGATTTGAAATGCTACTTATGATGATTACATCGTTACGAAACGCTTCTAATATGTTATTGTGTTCCTTATGTAGTACAAGACCGCAGATCTAGAGGAGAGACGTAAATGTCTTCTTTCAGCTTTAAGTAATGCCAACCTACGTTTCTTAAAAGATGATAAGAAGAAAACCCCAATATGGGCTATTAAAGATCACACATACAAGGCTTTTCCCATGATCAACGTGATCAAACCTCCGGCAGTAGGCAGTGGGCGTGCTGTTACTGCGGCCGGCTTCCCAATTTCGGTGCGAGCTAGTAATCCTGAAGCTGCGTCAGCAGCGATGACCAATATTGCGCAAACAATTGCGACTCAAGCAGCCGCTAACAAAGCAAATGGTGTTCCAACCCCCAAAAATTCACCATCACATATATCTCCTAAGTCATCCTCAAGTTCGAAACCGGCTACGGGAGTGGTTGCTGGAACGGCAACATCAACCGGGAAGAAATCAGTCAACAAGACTTTGGATCATTTGCCAGTAGCTAAGAAAACGGGATCAGAAGTAAATAGTGGAATGCAACGAGTTAAAAATGAAATCTGGCCGCAGCATCGTTTTAACAGTATCAAGTTTCTTCCTGATCTGCCAAAAACCACTCCAAATAATATTTTAGGAAGTTCAACGACAGATAAACTGCCACCAGTAACGAAAACGACTACCACATCATGTAGCCCTGGAAGTAGAGTTTCACAATCTCAACCACCACATACTCCACAGAAGCATAATGTAACCCTTGCCCCGACCAGCGGTGGAGCAGCTCGGGTGACTGGAATGGTGATAACTTCTACTCCTTATTCCCCTGGTGCAGATGGAAGCAATAGAATGGTGAACTGTGGCAGCTATCCTGTTCGAAAAAATGGGTCGCCAATATTGAATAGATCTATCAGAGTAGAGACGGTGGACAGAAAAAGGGAAGCAGAGCCAAGTTTGGCGAAACCTAGTTCTCTAGATCCAGAGGAGGTTAGTTAAGAAATTGATTTGCAAAATCTAAGGCAATTTGAATGTCTCTTACAAATTATTTTTATATGCAGGATTGTAACAAAGGAAATGTCATCAGAGAAAGTCCTGGATTCTTAAACCACTCTGGCCAACGATTACCAGTGAAGGTACTTTCAACAAATAAAATGTGAAACTTCGCTTTGAGGCTAAATTCAATAATTCAACAATCTAATGATTTTTTCTGGATGTTCCAGAGAAAGATCTCTCCTATCAAGGCGACAATTGAGGCTCTGCCAGGCACTTCCTCCTCACGGTCTGATCCCTCCGAAATCGCTCCGATAGCTAAGAAAATGAAAATGTGCTTGCCAAGTTCTACCGATGTAACATCACAACGCGTTCCATCGCCACCAAAAGATGCGGAATCCAAAGGATCTACAGATTCATCAGGGAATGGACAAAAGAAACCCGTGAGTCCCTTGCAGAAACTTTCTGATTTAATACGCAACGGGAACGGCGGTCTCACAATCGCTAGGATAACACGAACCGAGTCCGGTGTACTGCCAGTGACGATAAATGCTTCTGCATTGGAACAGGCAATAGAGCAGGACACAATTGACGCGAATCAATTACGAGACTTGCCCATAACTTTGGATAAATCTGGACAACTAATGTCAACTCCAACAAAACATGGTGCTTCGTCTTCAGGCAAAGAAAGTCAAGAAGAAAATCGCGCGGGCGTAGGACATACCAAAGAGAAACCAGTTACCGCTACATCACCAAGAGCCTTCAAATTGGCGTCCGTGTCGTCACCTGGTATTTCAGCAAGCTCTCCAGTTTTAGAAAAAAGAATGACACGGCCTGTGAGACTGAAAAGGGCAGTAGTAGCTGAAGCAGAGAAACAGTCTAAAGAGTCATCTGACACGAACATAAAGTCTGGTAAAAAGGTAAACGGAAAGACATCTACAGTCACTGCTGCTGCTGCGATTGTTGTAAAGAATTCACGAGGAAGACCAAAGAAACCTTTCAAGTTACCATTTAGAAAACCAAATGGTACTACCTGCGCTGGGTTATTAGGTCAATTTAACGGATCAGTGGAAAACAAAGTGGATAATGCACTTGCGTCCGCCACAGTCGACGAGTCAGAGTTCTCGTGGGCGAATTCAACAATCTGTGACTTGCTTCAATACGGTCAGGGTTACCGTTTGGAATGCCTACCACGCGCTCCGGATGGTTTGCATGCCAAGGAGGAGATGGCGAAGTCTGCAATAAAACATTTAAAGGAGGAGCTCACACCCCGACCTCCTACCTATTGGAGCACAAACTCGACCCTGAATCATTCCAAGAAACCCACAAATCAAAGGAGCAGGAAAGAGCTCAAGGACTTGGATGCCTACTACATCAGTGGAAGGCGAATTGATGAGAATGGGATTCATTATCAGGTTGTATGGCGTGATGGGTACGGGTTTGAGTGCAGCAGTGATGAAGAAGAAGATCTGGGAGTAGATTTTGGCGAAGATTATCTACCCTTCGAAGACTATGACTTTGCTGAATATTTCTTCGACAAGATGCCGGTCTGTTCCGATTCAAATAACGTTAAATGTGATAGTAATATAACTACGGAGAAGGATAGTACTGATTCTAAAGATGGTCGACGGGATGAGGTATTTTTTAGAAACGAAAACGGTAATGAGGTCGCTGCGTTAGGCGTAGCTAATATAAAATCAGAGCCAGAGGATTCGGAAGTGAAAAGAAATGATAGAAATAGGGCACGAAAATGGGCGGATACTGTGAAGGTAGTGGAAAACGAAAAACACAACACGGAGCCTCTTTTTATTGATCTGACTGATTCCCCATGAGGAAGCCCACAAATTAATTTAATAATTAAAAAGGAACATCTTACTGATCCTGATCTACATTGTTTTGTAAACGATCACTGCCTTAGTTATTTAAGTTTACCCTCAACTTCATCATATATACTGACAACCCGTTAGTATGTTCGCTACTTTAAAACAATTTGTGCTAATAATCTATTATTATCCATATTTGCAATCATTTATACTGAATTGTCAACATGAATTTCTTTGTACTTCTACAAGCGAGTAGTTTGGTCTTTTTGAAATTAAACCAGTTCCGTTTTGCAAATACCCAAACCCACAGTATATGAGTCGACACTGCCGTTTTAAAGACTTATAGTGACATCATTTTCATGCATAATTATTGATGTCACTGGTATAAATATATATATCGGTTTTTATGTAATTGCTTGTAATACGTTTTTTACGGCATGGTTTTTAATTGATGATTTGACTTTACTGGTTAATTTTATCGAACTCGGTTACGTATTTTATGTACTGAATCCTAAGATTGTTTTAAGCTTTTTTGGTGAATTGTTTTTGGGTGGTAGTTAGAATTATGCCATGCGGTGCAATGGTAAAAGTGGTAATCAAATCTAATACTAGAGAGAAAGGAGATTTGTACCATTGGAAAGTTGGAAATGTTAATGATTTTTGTTTTTAATTTTTAAACATTTTGTTCGTAGGCTTTTGGTAGACAGGTTTCAACAGTTTTGTTCAGCAATTTTGTTCAGTTTCGTTGTCTGAGCCTGACAGCTCGGTCTTTGATTTGTGTTCCTTACATTATAAGTTCAATACTATCAGATAAACTAATCTCTCTCTGTTCAGTTTACTTTACGGCAAAAGGTTCATTTTTAACCTTTGACTTTTCATTCGTTCTGGTTGTTCAATTGCTTTAATAGTACAAGTGAGCTGTTTTTTAAAACTCAATTTCAAAAAAAATAATCAGCTCAAAACGTCGTATATACTTAATCAGGAAATTTATTGATTAAGCTTAAATTTACGCATATTAAATTGGGTACTTCCTGTATATCTATTGGATTGGACTGGTCGATTTATTTTTAAGTACATTATTGTGATTCCATAATTTTGAATCCAATTTTTATACCTGTAGAGCAGCTACCTTTATATGTTCATTTCCCTTTTATTAATGTAACACGTATTCTTAAACTATTCATGTGTTATAACAATGCACACATTATTGGCGAAGTATCCACTCCTTGCTAAATGCGAAAACGATATGGAGCAAGAACGAACTATATATCTGTCTTTACTTTGAATGTAAATTATGCATTTATATAATATTATTATGTTAGTGATGGTGTAAAATTACATACATGTACCGTACTGTAATTTGTAGTTGATGGAAAAAGGTTATATATGAAACACTTGTGAATTCAATCAAACGGAAAAATTCATGACTTCAACAATGAGTGTCTATAATTTTGATTTACTCTTTTCTAATCATATATCTGTGCTGGCATTGTTCAATGAAGATGATAGTCATCACAAGCATACAAGAAACCGTATAATAGCTTTCAAGAGAAATCGTGAGTGACCATCTAAAAGTTAGGAGCAGCGTCATTTCACGGAAAACTCGATTGAATTTTCTGCAATTTTCGTTTATATGCATTTTCACTTATTTGAAAACTAATCAGTCGTCTTGTCGCCTTGCTTAGCAATTCATCAGTTCAAAGCGTTACCCATAAATTCCATTTCGTTTTCAAGATGGGAAGGCGAAGGTGTCTCTGGTTAGTCACAGTAATTTACCTCTGCTTCTTGTACGTGTTTATCACACATCGACAAGGTAATCGACACCAACCATTAAACAAATTGGCATAAAACATTGTGGATTAATTAAGAAAAAAATGAGCATTGTTTTCACAATTCAAGGCAATAATGAACATGGCGAAAGAAAGCGTCGTAGTTTCATGATGCCCCATGCACATTCTGAGGAAACGGAGGAGCTCAGGAAGCATTTACGGAGAAATGCAACGGACTTTCTCCTCAGTATTGAAGAAATCAACTGGGCATATACCATCGCAAATGACAGCTTCATCATTTTAATTCCAGCAAACTTTTCCACTCCTATCATTACCGGCTTTCTCACAGCGGACACTAATGTAATATGGGACCTTGTTACAGAAGATATTATTCTGGATCGCGATGTTGTAACTGGATACAATTACACAACATTGATTGACGAATTAGTGGGAAATGAAACCGACGTGGGACCAATGCTTACGATGGACAATGTTCCTTATCTCGTTGCTCTATCTGGGATGGTGGGCAACACTAGTATTTTGATTGCATTCGAAATCTCTCCAGATTCCAATTATTACAACCCGGAGCCAATTGCGAATCACAGTACGGGTCCGGAATTTCCTTATGGGGATATAAGCATGAATGCTACGTTCGAGGGAGGAATAGAATTTTATAATTATTCGGATTATCCTGCTGCTGACTTCAACTTCAGCTCGTACAACTTTACTGACAATTACAATTCAACTTATGATGACGGAAATAGCTCTGAAAAGTCTGGCTACGGTGGAGGAGGTGCATTTTCTGCAAATGCAGGTGCATTTGCGTATAGTTGGAATGCGTTCAGTGGATACAAGCATTTTAACAAGCCCATTACGGTTTCTACCTTTTCTCCACCTAAACGGACCTCACGGAAAAATAAAGACAAGAAAGGGATGGGCATGAGTCAAAGTCAAAATCAAATAAATCAAGGACAAGTGCAATTTTCTGGATTTCAAAATTTAGGAAGTCTGTCTACTCCCACCCCACCTACCAAGAAAAATAAAAAGGTAACTCAAGACCGAAAGAAAACTGAATCAGGTAAACTTGGCTCGCCATCAACATCCAATGCAGGTAAAAACCCAAAAAGTAGTTCCTCATCCAGTTCCTCGTCTAGTGGAAGGAGATCTGCTGGAAGAGGCGGAAAGGGATAAGTGGAGCCATGAACCTGTCTGGATATGTGCACGACTTCAGTGGAGAGAACGTGATGCTCTATTGTTAAAATAACTATAAAAGATTTATGAAATTATATATTGGGCAAAATTCAGCTTCCATTTCCTTAATGCACTACATGTTTGTGCTGAATTTTAATTGCTTACACTGTATCATTCATGGATTTCTGACGTCCAAAAATACAATTATAGTCGAGTTCTCCAATTACATTAAAAATATATAGCGGAATGAGCTTTCACAGCAAATACTGACCTTGAGATTGTGAAGTGTTGGTTTCCTTTAAAAATATATGACGCATATTCGTAAAGTTCATACTTTATTAGTTGTTTCGCACACTGGATTGCATGAGTTTCATGAGAAATCGTGAGAGCGTGAGTTAGGAATTTGAGAATGCGATATATTTTAGCTAACTACTGTTCCCCTTCCATTATGATTTGTTAACAAACATTATCATTACTCCTTTTAGCGCTACAGAATGAGTACTCCAAATGTTCACAGAGAAGTCCTTGGCTTTGGCTAAAATTGTTTGCACATGCAAATAATACTTATGCCAAGCTACACGAGGAAGCTTAAAATTTGACGTGTTTGCTGGAAGCTTATCCACCTTCAGATTACAAAAATAAACGTCATTTTAATACCTTTATCTTCAAACGATCATTGAAATCTGTCATGATTATGAAGTGCAGAAATAAGTGATCCTCAGTAAGTGGGTAAGAAGGGACTAGGTACTTTAAGTCATGGGCAATTCAATGAAATGTAGTGACTTAAATGCACGATTTCCAATTACTTACAACAATTGTCACTCGTGCGTATCATAATCATAAATCATTTACTTTGACGTGAGTGGCGATACCATAAAAAGCAATGATCATTACATCATTTTTGTATGCATTATTGCATGATGGTATGAATGAGAAACGAGGATGGAACACATCCGTTGAAGTTGTGGCTGTGTTACATGGAATGCTCTTGCATTTTTTAGATCTAACCGAGGGAGGTGATTTTTACTAACATGGAATCCAACAGGAAAGAAAACCTGATACATTCTCTGACGATGAGCATATACGCACACTCTCGGAGTTGCTACACACATGCACAAAAACATTCATTCATAAATTACGCTCTTCAAATGAGGATGTGCATGTTCATGTACAATAGGTGCACTGCTCATGTATAGATTATTCCAGGGAGAGAATTTAGATATAGAGTCTATCCAGTTGCTATTTAGCCACACATGTGAAACACAACAGGCTACATATACGTATATCCCTACTCCCATATGACAGAACGGAATCCCATCTCCCTTAAAAAGCGAGATTTCATGTGCAAACCAAGTTTCTTATATGTGAACATATAGCATTTGGTGTTTTGAGTGCAAGAACTGAGGTTGCGATTAAATAGCCAAAAAGGTATGACAGTTTTGAGTAAGAGTTGTGTTCGTATACACGTACTCACACACATATGGTAGTAAATTTGGACTAATTGTATATGAAATGTAGCCATTTGTGAGCAAGAGAATTTTTTACATTTTTAATTTACAGTCATGATTTTCCAGTTTAGAGCACTCACCCACCCATTACCCAAAATTGCACACTCCGTGTGCGTCACCAGTACATATTTGCAAATTATTTACTCTGGTGGTGGTGTGGTGTTGATCATTTAATTGCTCTTTGGATAATCTACTTAAATATATGCACAAAGCTTATAAGAGCTGTAGACAAAATCTTTGTCTCTAAAAATGGTAAATATGTCACCATTTATGCTCAGACAAAATAGTCGGAGTTTTGGTGTTCAGCAACAACTTTGCAGCACAATCTACTAACGCAAAGGTGTAATTTCAAAGTAAATGATTAAGAAAGCGCCTGTGATAACTTCCAAAATCTTAAACATGTCCGGACAAATATTAATGAATGGGCATGGGTATTCAAACGGGGACAAGTGTCTGAGCGAAACGATAACTTCGACCATAGACGCCACCGGAACCAGAGTCAAATTGGTCGACGAAGATGATGTGAACTTCTTTGAGCACCAAGTGTCTGGACACGGGACATTGGAGAAAGGTATACATAAATTTGTCAATCAGACCAAAATTTCATCCTTCAAGAAAATATTTCGATCATTAACTTAATTTTGAACCCTGACATGCCACAGGTCTCTTAAAACACAAACTTGGCTACATTATGAAGCCTCTGCAGAAGCCCCCGATGGGGATTCGTGAGGCAAACTTCTATCAGCAAGTATTTGACCCCAATCCCGAAAAGGAGGAATGGCTCCAGAAACTTTCAGACTTCATTCCCATATTCCATGGCGTTGCCAGCATCAATAGTAAAAATTCCAACGGAGTTATAAACGGGGACACCTCCTCCTCCCAACCAACCAAATATCTCGTTCTCGAAGATATCATCGAAACCTTCAAAAATCCTTCTGTTGTTGACATCAAAATCGGCTCCCAAACCTGGTCACCGGATGCTCCGGAAGCGAAGAGAAAGCATGAAATGAGTAAATACAAAGGTACAAAGTATCCCGTGGGACTTTCTCTCACAGGAATGCATTATTTCGACACAGTCAAAATGGAGAAGTGTAAAAAATCCAAAGAATTTTGCAAATCATTATGTCCAGCAACTCTCAAGGTTGCACTACAACAATTTTTCAATAATGAAAATGACGCCAATTCATCATCATCTTCGTCGTCGCCTCCTCCTCCTCGCTCGAACATCCTTGTGCGGAGCACCCTCCACAAATTGCAAAAACTCCATGAAATTTTCAGTGTGCAAACAAAACTCAGGTTCTACGGGAGCTCCATTTTAGTTGCATATGATGCGGACTACTTAATTGGGGAAAGTTATGAGAATGACGACAAAGTTCCCCTCCGAGTGTATATGATAGATTTCGCTCATGTTCATCCCAGTGAAGACTGTGACGACGATGGAACGGTCGACAAAAACTACTTGTTTGGTCTGAGCAACTTCATCAAAATTATGTGTGATATTGCAGACTCTTCGGATACCGAGTCTGTGAAAAAGTAGTTTAAAATATATAATAAACTTTTCCCTACAATTATCGGAAATAAGTAATGGACAAAATAGGCTTCTTACAAAAATTTATAATTATCTACCTTTCCACAATAATAAGCTTGCCAATACACAACAATCATTTGTACAAATCATCGCAAATGCTCGCAACATGTCGCAAAAAAATATAATTTGTTAGTAAAATTTAATTACTGGTGCTAGTGCTATATTTGCTAAAAAAATATCAAATATCCCTTAATTAAAAATTAATATGTAATGGACTAATTGTAAAAGGATAAGAGCTAAAAGTGAAGTTTAATTGGAACGGCAAGTACTTAAATGAAAATGCATACAAGTCAACAATAAATTAAATGTATACAACATTTACACAATAAAAAACGCTTGCAAAATAAATTCATGAGATGAACATATTCCTTCATTTGGACGTAATATCGGATCTGACTATCTGACGATGAGTGGATGTGCATAATATTTTAGCCTACCCACAGGGATGCATCTCACAATGCCCCACGTCCATGAAGCATTGAATCTATCCAAGTCGCAGCGAAATATACATGAAGACTCTTGATGTAAGCCACATCACTTCCCAAACAAGCCCAATACCGGGTTTGGGTTGACGAAGGTACACTGAAATTCTGAAAGATTTGTTGGCAACTTGGGCGAGAAAATGTCAAAAATATCCTTTGGAAAAGTATACAACAACCCGTCTTCTGATACATAACCTAAAAGTGAATATAGATACGAGCACAAGTGCCGGCGTGGAGATATCTGATTGATGTTTGGTATTTTTTGTGTGGAATTTTGACTGGATTGCTGAGTTGTCCATAAGTTCCAGCATATCGTTGTTTTTCTCTCCATAAGATCTTAGTCCCGGATAAAGTTTTGTTGGTATTCGTGTGTGGAGGTGTGACGTAAAGTTTTTAAAATCGAAATTAAGGTGAGATTAAATTGTTTGCCATTTGCATTTATTTAATTATTGAAGTACTTGACGTTTGTTTGTAGAAGTTGTAAGGTTGAAGAAGGTAAATTAACTCCATTTCTTATTTGATTGTTATCTTTTGTAGGTGTTCGTTGTCAGCTACATTCGTAGCAGCAGATCAAGATGCGATTTCTCATTTTCTCGTCAATATTCCTGCTGATCTCCCTTTGGTCCGTAAGCAGTGGGGTGGAAAATAAGGATGAGGTGGCATTAATTGGAGCGTTGTGCCCGAATTGCTATAGCCGAATGCAAACGGTGTTGGCGAAAGCGTGGACCCTTTCTGACCCAGTTTCTACGAGCTACTCTGTCCTGACTTACAGTATTTTGAAGATTGATGTGCCTAAGCCGGCTGTAAGCAAAATAATTCAAACATAAATGTTGAGCAATTAACGTTAATGCGTATAAAATTAAAACTTACTTAAATACTTGTCATAATGAAATACAGGAAGTATGTAAATATCTTCAAACAAGCTTGGACGGCCTGGATGGATCGAAGATTGAACCAATTTTCGTGATTACTTCAGCCATCCCTAAAGTTCCAGCTTGTAAAGCAGGAGCCCTCAAACCCGCTGTGAAACAGGTGCAGTTATAAATTACAAATGATTTTACGAGGATTGTTTGTTTTGAAACTGGAAACTAAAATAAGATTCGTATAATACTAAATTATTCACAGGCCCTGGACAAACTAGTAAAAGAAGGAGGAACATCCCAAGATATTCTATATGCGGTCGAGTCGTTAAAGAATACCGGTGCAGCTGTTGATGGAACCAAGGTGGCTGAGCTTTTAAAGGCTTCAGTCAAGGCTGACGATGGCCCACAATCTATTGGGTATGCTCTTTGGGCTACTGCGAGCACATACAAAGCTGGACAGAAATTGGACATGTGGGATAGGATTGAAGATGTTGTTGCCCAGGCTGATGAGGTCGACAAGCAGTTTCTTCAGTTTGAAGGAGGTCTATCTGTGACCTCAGCTGTCATCAATGGCATTATTCGTCTTGCTGAAGCAGCCAATAAAGCATTCCCCTTGTCTAATGATCAAGTAATCAAGTTTGGAAATTACGTAATTTCAAGGAAGACTGTGACCACGCCTCGTGGATCGTGGTTGTTTGCTTCTGCCTTGGAAAAGATTAGTCGAAATAAGGTAAGAATCTAACCTGGTTACTTTGGCTTATTTCGGTAATTAAGTTTATATTATAAGAATATAAATTTGCAATTAGCTAACATTTTTGTATGACTATGTTTTAGTTTGCGGTACCAGTATACGTTGGATTGACCAGTTCTAACGTTTTGGGTGATTCCAATAAAATTATTACTGCAAAGGCTACAGATTTGATGGGTCGTCCAGTTGATGTAAGTGTCATGTTGGAATCTTTGACGGAGAGCAGTGGAAAAGCTGTCAGTGACATTCAGTTCATCCAGGGTGTTCAAAATCCTACTGATAAGTATGACGACATTACCTAGTTGCTTTCTAGCTTTTTATCCTGTCATTTGTGTGTATATGTGCATAATTCAATAATTGGTTTAAATCTTTAAACAGAATTTCATTCTCCTGGGATTTAAAATCGAAGGCAGTACCAAAAGGATTCTACAATGCAGTATTTACTGCTAAATCTACCAAAAATGACAAAACACTGATTTTGGTGAAGAGTACAGCTGAAGTAAGAATCGGCTCCAGTAAAGAGGAACTTTAGATATTATGTTGATACATTAGTGCTTACTACAAAGATTTTTTTCTTGTGCATTATAGTTGAAGGTAATTGGAAAACTTGGTGCTGTTACTGCTCGCGTTGGAGTCGCCGACTCTGATCAACAATCCAAGACACAGTGGAATGATTTGAACAAGGGCCAGAAATTGTCGAAACGTCTTGATTTGGAACCAGCTCAGAAATTGGTTGTAAAAATTGCAGCCAGCGATACTTTGCATCAAGTATTTGTATTGTTCAGAAACAAGGAAACGAAGAAAGAAGTTGCTTTAATTGCTCAGCCAGAAACCGAAGGAAAGACTGACTACAAATTGGAATTGGTATGTGCTAGAGTTTCATTTGATTATTACAAGTTCATTACCAGAACCAGATCTATTTCAAAATCGAAAAGAAATGATGTGAAACAATACTTTCGTTCTCCTGAATATAATCTTGATGAACCATTAATTTACTGATTTCTCATTGAGACCCTAAGACGGTTCTTTACAATGCTCTATTAGTTCTATAATCATAATATGTTGGGCTTGGTTATTCAATCTTTGTAGGACTTGACACAGAATGCTAAGGACTTGGGTTACAATTCAGGATCTTACGAAGTAATTTTAATTCTGGGAGATTTCCTCATTGAGGATTCTATTGAATGGAATCTTGGGGAACTGAACTTCCAAGTGGCAGGTGGAAAGTCAAAGTCATTGAACCCTCTGTATGCTATAACGTACGGAATGAAACCAGAGATTAAGGTAATACACATACACACACACTTAAAATACGGTATTGATACTGAAGCGCCAATGTTCGTTAGTTTAAGGCATTTATACCATTGCCTATTAACCTCCATAACATTGGGAAATTAATACCCTCAATATGCACATTCACATTGTTTGCACTGTTGCAAATTAATTTGTGTAAGACGGGACAGACTTCTGTACTTTCAACGCCAATGCGTTCGAGATGGATATGTACATTTTTTACTAATAGAAAACAAATCGTTATTGTTTTTAGCACGAATTCCGCAAACCTGAACCAAGGCCACCACGTGTTCTCTCGGATGCTTTTACTGCCCTGGCATTGGTGCCTCTCCTCATCCTCATAATTTCGGTATTACACAAAACTAACTTTTCGATATTTACGATTGTGACAATTTTGTTGAATACATTATTAAAATTAAATTTCATTGTTTCTGTCCAGTGGATTCGAATTGGGGCCAACATCAAGAATTTCCCTGCATCACTCAGTGCTCTTGCATTTCACTTAGGATTGGCTGGTAAGTCTAATTTTTTTATAAGTACCTGTATAAGCAGAATAAAAATAACTATTTCGCAAAAATGATGTTTTTCAACAATACTTTCGTTCTTCTTACTTTTGATGGTGAAAAATTTGTTCCTGATATACCGCTTGTAATTAATTTATAGACTAGATTCAATTTTTGGAATTATCAATACATAACTTTATCCTTGTTTGTTGTTTCAGGCGTATTTGGAATTTACGGCATTTTCTGGCTAAAACTGACTATGTTTGAAGCATTGAAGTGGATGTCTGTGCCTGGACTGATTACATTTATCTCTGGTCATCGTATGCTTTCGCAAATTTCAGATAAACGGAAAGCATAAGTAAATGTAAGAAATAGTCATACGTTTGTAAAATGTAAGATTTATGCTAAATTATTTTGTGAGTGATTTAAAACTGTCTGCATTCCTAAATTGATGATTTGGTTTGCTAGCTAACCAATGTATGTTTGTAGGGCGTATGGTGCATTTCACAGACCTTCTCTTTCTGTACTTACTTTTTGTCGTTGTTAAATAGAGTAGCTTTAAAACAGTTTTCTGAAGTGAAGTGATTGACTGGCAGGAATAATTCATGCTTGTTTAAGTGTTTCCAATGTGGGACAAGAAACAGGATTTTACAAAAAGTTAATAAAATTATCATATTTGTGTTATCCACATGATGATTCATAAAAGTTGGGTAGTATTTGAATTTCGGATTGACTGGCATATATCCACGGACATTTGAACGTGACTCCTATGAATCTTCGCATCACTGAAGTCGGAAATCCACTGTGACTGACACCCGCACAATGATCTCATACGCATTTTCAATCGGTGTTGTGACTTTGGTCATTTTCTTTTTCATCTCTGGTGCATCTTCGGAGGATACATCGGAACGTCAATTTTTAAATACTGAGCACGATGAGTTTTCAGTAGTACCCGTAAACGCACATATTAGCAAATACTTTCCTTTTCGGTTAGCCGTTGTGTTAATACCCCTGTTCGCGGTCCCAGCGGCTGCATTTATTTTTTGGGTGATTGCGGCACCTGTGATCTAAAGGAAAGTGGAAACTAAACTGAAAACGTCTACTAGTGAAACTCTCTTCATTTTGATTTAATTGGACTTGTGGATGTAAGGTGGTTACATAAAAGCTATCATCTGAAATACTACTTGTTCCCAAACGCTTCACCGAACCGAACCACTTCAACCAAAAACGTTCATTGCGATTGCGAGCCACAAATGAATTCATGAAAATCTACTTTCATCCGTGAGCCATCGTCGTCGTGATGTCCGTCCTGTTCTGACAAGTGTTCTTATATGGCAGGTTGCGGAATCTGCCAGAGAAAAAAAATAATGATGGACATCGGACAAAATTAAGTTTTCAACACGTTTTTCTTCCTCGCTGTGATCTCCTACTGTCCATTGTTATACCAAACCTTGCGAGACGCAGCGAGTCTCATGCTGAGATCCTGCAAAGTCTCTCTTGAGATGGAATTAAATTCAACAACAAAAAATGATATACACTCATTTTATTTAAATTAAAGCATCATTATATCTCAACCCGTATTTTCATTAAAATCAATGTAAAATTGCTCCGCATAAAATTATACTTTTAACTTTACGACCCCACTATATAGACATGTTATGTTTGTGAAAAGAGTGTTTGTTCAATTGTTTTACAAATGAAGCAATGTTCACTTTAAAAAAACACTGAGCCGCTTGTATAATTATTCACACCGAGTATCATATGTAAAAATTCATATAAGTGAGCAGAGTAGGGGTAGATATAAATTTCCAATTATAGGATTTGCTTGATTGAAGGAATACAATTTCTAAACAGTATTTATATACGTATGTATTATATATGAACATGCATCTATAGAATCGGTTTAAAGATTTTTGTTTTTCATCGAAAGTAAATTTCATTGGCATTGTAAACTTTAAGATTTCATTACATCATTGTTCACGATGATCATTTATTCCATTACAATATGACATGAAAGATGGATGCATAATTGCATAGAACCTATCTGGAGTGTCAACGTATGAAAATTATATATTAAAACAAGTCGACTCTGCACTTGTTCAGAAATTTGGAAGAAATGCTCGCACGTTGCAGCATCTCCGCCTCTCTTACGAAAGCTTGTCGTCGGAGGAGAAAGACAAATCAAGTAGCAACATTTATGCCTGAAGTATCCTTCGAAATACTACAAATTGAAAATTTTCTCAAGTAAATATTTAGCTGAATAAAAGCAAACACTTTCATCGTAAGCGCAGTAAAGGTGTGTGTTTATTTCGTCTCTACTTTACTTAATCATCCTCCGGCATTGCGTGACAAAAACTAATTCATTACATTACACCCGCTCTTCAGAATTCGTCCCAAGTCTTTAGAATTAGATATAGAACAAAGAACAATATAGAGATTTGTCCATAATCCTTAAATTTATTATTTGATGAAGATTTTGAATTTGCATACAATTGTTAAAACCTGCACAGAACAGTAATCTGCTGAAATATGGAGCATGAAATGACTTTGATACCAAATTTTGTCATAAAAACATATTCTTCCATACGTAACCCATAAATGCCGGTGTTGGGTGTTTCATCTCTCTTTCCTCTCATGGATATTCGCTCGAAGGAAGATTTTTCCATTCTAAAATCTCGTTTTATTCGGTTATATGCATTCTATATGTTTCTCAAACCAGTCTCCATCAATGAAACGATGTGTGTGATGATGATGATGACTGATGATGAACCATGCAAATGTCGTCCTACAAGCCTATACGTTAGTTGTACGGTTTCTTTATTCATCACAAGAAGTGTGTGCTTCTCTTTCATCTGACAGAACAAATTACAGTTGTTTGACTTGCCTGTGAACATGAAATCATTTTCTCAGCTTGGGCAATTCTTCATTGAAAACTGGTAGCCTGAATACAGTGCTCAAAAAAGTAAGTGTTGGGGCATATGTTTAAAAACGAAATAATTAGTTTCCGAAAAGATTCAACAAGTCATGACTTGCACTCTTGAGGAATAATGATCTGAAAAATAGAAGGTAAAAATTAGCTTTGAAGATTCACTTTGACTTGCATAAGGAAGAGTTAACAGAGAATATATGTGGATGCCCGTTTTCAAAAAAGTAAAACCACTTCTAACTCATATTTTTGCGGCTATATGCAAGTTGTTTTGCGTGATAAGAAAATTATCATATACAACACACAACATATATAGCCAGTAGTAATAAAGCAAGTAACCAGATTAGCACAGTTCAAGCTGTTTTTGGTTCATGTAACGTCTTCAGTTAACTCGCCATGAAGACTTATTTCATAAAGATCAAAAAGTAGCCGCTTTCGTATATTAAGGAATTGTAAAGCCCTGCAGCGTGGCTCTTGACAAGCATAAATTACATGATACGGATGTTTATCTCCACCTAGAGTTAACACCTTTACCTTGCATCCCAACTCCCAACTCAATTTAATCATATTTTTTATACAATCGCTTGGTTTGTGCCCTGTTCTGGCCCTCCATATTTTTTCCAAAATATGGGATGGATTCGTCAAAATTTATGACGTGTTTTTAAAATGTGCTTTTTCATAATCCCATCGGTGTCCACACCCGAGAGTTTGTAAAAAATTGCTTTCTTATTAGACTTGTACTCTAGCTAAATCTTGGGTATTGGTATGCGCATGTGAATTGTACATGCTGAAAATGCAAAGAATGTATTATGATGTTTTGTTGCTTGTGAAGCTGCTGAACCTTTGACTACAATGCAGATTTTTTGATTAATGTGAAAATGAGCATTTGCTTGAGTTGAATATGATGTCGAAGGGAATCTCGTATAATTTATCAAACTATAAAGAGTGAGTGTACATGGGTGACAATAAGTCAAGTTTTTGAGGTGCTTTACGGGATTTTGTGGAGACAAGAAGGCGTAGTATTCCAGTCGAATTAATGAGAAAATGGCTCATTACATTTTTTTTACCTCAAGAAGAGTACGTGACGGTTTGTCAACGCTGAAATGGAAAAATTCTTGTTGGATAATAAATTCATTAAATTGGTGGATTCGCTTTTCCAAGAAAGTACATTCTCTAGTCATCATTCCATTCAATTATACCAACAGAGAAAAAATATCGTAGCTTTGTTGAAGTACACTCGCTCGTATTTACTATATAGTCGTCAACAGGGAAAGATGACTTGTGTCACAAGTCTTGTCAATGTCAGCCAGTGCACATTTTCCTGATAAAATACAATAAGACGTATAGTTGAGGAGGTACGCCTTTCTTCACCTCGAACAAAGCCCCCTTCTCGTGAAAGATTTTGTCTGAGAAAAATGAAAAGCTTGAGTGTGGTCAAATGCATTGATCAGAAAATATACATGCTTCACATATACAAAGTCAATGCCAGGCCAGGCACACTTCTACGAATCCACAGAGAAAAGAAAGCTTCAAGTTTGCCAAAACTTATCTACCATCTACGGCACACATCAAACAACAAAAGTTTTATCCTCTGATGATAAGAATAAGTATATTTATATAGAGAAAAGTACTACTAAAAGGTATAATTTTTATAGTGAAAAGATATGCATGCAGCTCACACAGATTATATTTACAAACATGAACAACAATATATCACCAAATTTAGACAGAGGGGACAGAATACAAAAATAAATATTATGAACACGACCGAACAACGATTGCACAAACATTTCTACCACTTTATATCTATGTGAGTACGTGTTTTGTGTGGTGGTGGTGACATGAGTACATCGAAAAGCTTTAGAAACATTATGAAAGAGATAAAAAAATATATACCTTTTCTCCTCATCTCGATGCTCGAGCCTAGACTTGCTCGTACTTATGTATATTCATTTCTTTTGTGGATTTGATTTATAACCGGCTCCAGCAATTACACACAACAATACCAACAAAATCCTCTTGCAAAGCGTTCTTTCAATTCGCTGATGATGCTTTCACAATCTCGCAAGTGGAAGCTTCCCTGCTCGTGCTCTCCACTCAACGCAACAAATCTTTTGCCACGAAGAATTCTTCATGAAGATTATGGTCCAAGTCCAGAGAACCAGAAGAGGCAACACCTTTACAGACTCGTGGAAAAGAAGAAATTCAAGGGGCAATATTTATTCGTATTAGTAAATGTTGTTCATGTACTCCTCTGCGTCCTGCGTCTCTATCTGGTTCTTGTTAATATCTACCATCATAGATCACTTTGTCTTGCGAATTGGTGAAAAAAGGTAGAGAGAGAGAAAATACCTCGTCTCTCATATTCAAACAGTGATTTTTTGCACAGCTCGTAGATTACAATGACAAATTGCGCCGCTATTTATGCCTTCATCGTGGAAAGCAGAGACTCTGTAAGCAAATCATGCCAAACAGCTACACACAAAGCAAGCCAAAACTTCTTACTTGGAGCAAGAAAAAAGTGGGCATAAATATATATTCTCATGATGCACAGGAAGGGAGTTGGACCATGTCACTGATAAAATACTTTCTTGAGTAATATATACTTAATTCGTATTTATATACAAGTGTGGATATGTTTACTACAAATTATAGAACAAAAAAAGTCGCTTCGACTTGGACCACGCACACATGAAGAATTTTCGATGAATGAACAAAAACTGCAAATGAATATATTTTAGTAGATGGGCTCAACCCAGCGTGCACAAAACCCTATGCTTGTTTGTTCTCCCTCTGAAAAAAAATCCTGCTGGTATGTCAGACATCCTCCTACTATTCTTGCATTCTTCCTCAAGAAAACACTATGAAGTCATAAAAAGTCATAAGTTATGGCTGGAATAAGGGAAAATGTTCAGCCCAATATTATTGCTATCTTATGTTTTTACTTTCAGTTTCAGTCATGCATTCAGCTCTATGATCTCACTCTTTTTTTCTTGGCTTCTTCATTCATGCACTTTATTTGCAAATAACGCATGTGTGTCCTTTGATTTTTAGCAGAGAAATCTCTTCATCCGTTTCTTGCTGACTGGTTTTTGCATTATTATTACTGTTTTTTTTGCAACCAACATTTTCATTGGGTTAGGCTCTTTGTGAGAATATTACAGCTCATTGAATTGAGTGCAATGTAAAACACACAAAATTCCTCCGAGTCTCTGGCCTCTGGCTTGAATTTATTTTTGGCAACTTCACAAATAGCTTCCAATTGTCAAAATTTTTTCGGTGAAGACGGAGCAGGAAAATGTTCCAAGAAAAGTTGATTTACTTACTTAATAGCGAAATAAAACAATGCAAAAAGGAGAGTGTGCAGTAGTACATGCTTCGTTGTCAGCCATGATGATGATTTTTGCAGAAATGAGGGTTATTTACAATCTTTATTGTGTCCAAGTCAGAGAAGATGAGCAAAAGCAGGAAAGCCATTTGGTTATATAGTGTGTTGGTGCGGGTTCACCAGTTTTCAAATTTGTATACTAATGGCAGCAATGAATTTGATAACCATTCGAATTGCAGTGTAAAAACACTTCTTTCGTAGATATAACTTGAAGACTCTCTGACTCCTATAAAAATGCCCCAACTTAAATAATTTGCAGTGTCATTTGGCACATTACCAAATCGGTTGGTCATTCCTCATCTAAAAATGCAGAGAGGAGAAAGGAGGCACATTTCTTTGCAAAACATTTCCCTTTTGCAAAACTTAAATTCATTGTATATTTTTTAAAGAATCGTAAAGCTCATTGGTGGCAAATGATTATTGTAGTTCTTTGGTTAGTTTATTCGATTTTTTCTCGGGTTTAATTATTTTCATTTAAGAAATAGTCAGAGTCTCACATATCCCCAATCGGGTCCCAAATCATATCTTCCTTATAACTTTTACATCGTTTGTGCACAATTTTAGTGCAAGTCAAACAGTCGACAAAACTTCATTTTTCAATTATATAATCTGCAAGTATAAGTATTGATTTTGTTTGCTATCGCCACTTGCCAATATGCAATACGCCCTAACCTAACCTTTTATTACCACAAGTATCGAAGAATTTTGGTAAACATTACATATTGTGTTGAAGTATTAGAAGCATATCCAGTATATATGGTACGCTAATAATGTGAGGATAAAATTCTATTTGGTTTGTTTATTTATTCATTGACGGAGATTGGAAATGTACATAAACATCATCATACTTGAGTTATGAATATTACCCAGACGGAATGAGTTAGATCAGGGGGGAGATAGCCAAAATATCGTGTCTCGAAATCAAAGTCAAAACCACACAGAATTGCATGACGTATCACGAAGAATCATGTCATGTATAAAGAAGACCTCAAGCTTCTCGTTTTGCATTCGATGATTTTTATTTTACATTTTTCTCTCTCTCTCGAACCCGAGCAATATATTTGGGTTGATTTCATCAATTTCGGGGTGGAAGGAGTTTCAAGCTAAAAACAAGTCTTATTATTTCCCTTCTTCATATGGGTTCCCCTTTTTGCAAAAAAATAAGCATTTTCTTCATCTTCACTCACTTTCAAAGAAATTTATATCTGTAAATGAATTTTTAAAATGGGACTGCTGACTGCAGTAGGAGAAAATTACTTTATGGCCGGAGTAATTGGAAAGCATTGAGGAACACACAATTTTTGGCCAGTTTGAGAACATTTGCACTTATGCATATATGCACGTCAACGATAACCGAAAACCGACTACGTTTGTCTATCCGCGCATTTTTTACGGAAAATGTATGCCATCCATTTATCATTTCGGAACTATACCCACGGGCAATAATGCATTTTTTTTGAGGACGAGGTGCATTCATCATGCTTTGATCGCGATAAGGACGTCATAAATCTGAGCACTGTCGAACACTTGACACTTTTAATCATGCGGGACTGATCGTCCAGGATCGGGGAGCGAGTTTTAGAGTTTTGAAAATTAGAGATAAGTACTGGATCTTTTAAAGGATAATCACTTCACGAAGTACAGTTTGATTTTCTTCTTCTGAGACTTGGAAAGAGATACAGAAAACAGAAACTAGGATTCTAGGTTCGCCTGGCAGAATTTAAAGCATCATGAATAATACTTCAGTCTTGAAATTAAATGCTCACTTTCATGTCGATTTTGCTACTCTATATCTTTCAGCTCATCCCCACATTGTGCATGTACCCCGTGCCATTTTTATACAAAAAAAAATGCCAGAGAAAAGTCATGATACGGATTTTATCTTCAGTTCAATCTAATTAGCATAAAATAACACTTTAAATGATTTACTTTCTTTTATAGAGAACAGTGATCTTTCTTCAGATAAATTGGATCGTTTCGTTCAGCTGAGCGAAAAGATTTTCTTCCCCTGTCTCCCAGTATCGTCAAGTTGAGTAAAAAGTGTGATGTGTAAGCACCTAATTTCAAGAAATGAGTTATGATAACTCAAGACATTTCGCACTAGGCGAAGATACTCCTCCTCCCTTTCATACACCTTCTCATTTTCCTGAATCTGTATTTCTCGAAGTGATGGTCGAACCACCTCAACCTCCTCCTAGATATATGGTCTCCAGTATCAAATCAAGGTTTAAATATGATTATGGCATTTCCCCCTTAGCCATATTCCTGCATTTCTTCCAACAATAGGCATTATATTCCCTATCTAAAAATGTGCAACTGTAAAAATGGTGTCCAAAAGGATTTATAAGAAAATTCGACTTAACATCGTTTTTTACTCACGCTCAATAAATAATCTTCATATTTATCTATGCTCTCCTTGTGAAAAGATAATTTTGCGATTACTGACCATCCTGAAAGAGAAATGTGTGGGGAGCGTTAGTAAACTTATGATATCACCATCTTCTTCTAACGATTTTTTTGTCACTAATACTATCATCGTGAGCGTTTTTCCACTTTCTTTATGTCTAACTTAGGATTCCTTGAGGTAGCACATGACACTAATACAAAGCAGCATGGGACTGGGACATGGGAGTTCAGACTCAGACTCTCTTAGAGTCTTGGAAAAACGCTTGAGTTACGCTTGATGCTTTCTTAAAAGGTTCTTTCAGAGCAAATGAATTACGCCTTCCTTGTGCTCGTCTCCTCAAATGCTTAGAACGAGAGAGAGAGAGTGAGAGAGAGTCGCCATGAATGCTCTCATTCCGCATTCCCTTGATAATACTACGAGTTTACGGGTATGATGATGACTGTGATGACTGGTGTGATGGTGGTGGTACGAACGATAGAAGCGTTTAAAGTATAAAAAGCGAACAGGAATATCTACGACCTCATATTTTATTCTTGTGCGTCGACGAGCCTCTTTCTTATTCTCTCCAAAACGCTTTAATGCTAAAACTACCAAAGTATAAGTGAATGCTGAATATCTACATAGTGCTTGTATATATATATATTGCTAGTGGCTGAGATGAGCAAAAAGAAGAATTTTAGATATGCATATACACATTCAATGGACTTTTTTACTATTATACCCATTTGAAAAAATAGGAACTAAACGATTCCTCTTCGCGTTTTATTGCACCGTCCAGTCATTTTTATTGCACATTATTACATAGTACGGTAGGTTCAGGTAAGAAGACCCTATAATCATCGTTTGTATATTACAGCTAACTTCTGATCTGATCCGACAGTAACTATGTTTCTAACTCCACAAAGCATACAGAGCACTTATATATCAGATATGTATGTAGTGGTGAACAGAGAGGGAAGAAGTTTGAACAAAGGTTACGATTTATTGTCGTCTATGTTTGTGGTCTTGCGAGGCAATTACTACACACCAGTCTGATATATATGCTTGAGCATAAATCGTTAAGCGTCATCCTTGCAAAAATTGTAGATCATCTTCATCTTTGTTTTTCTCCGTACACATTTAAATTGCCTCTTGAAATTGGTTTGAAATTACGCTTCAGTGTTATTCCTCTTTGGTATATAGAGTTTTAGGATAGAAACCAGTGAGTAGTATTCATTAAATGTAATTATGTGTCTGTGACCAAAGCAGACCATGCCTAAATATTTTATGAGAGTAGGTTGGCATTGGCATTGGCAAATCCGCGGAAGGGAGAAACTTGCTGAGATAAACCAGGCCGGAATTTGTGCAAAGATTTGATGAATATATGCCGATTTTTTTGCGATATTATTTATGCATGCAGAGCAGTTTGTTTCTTTGTTAATAAGATTTTTTTTGCTGTTAGTGATTGATACACAGTCCTTTAATTTACATCACCACATCGTTTCGTTCTTAATAGCTCAATAACGTGGGGCTTGCATTTGATTTCAGGGATTTGCAAATACATATAATTCAATAATTCCCCAAATTTGAAATTTTTGTGTACTTACAATTTGGTTTCTTGAAGCTGGTTTAGGATGTAGAAGCTAAAAATGATATTGATGCAAAAGTTAAGTATTGATACGAACTCGACCTCGGCAATAAACAAAGATCGTGCAACCCCTGCTGTGATCATAAGAAAAACCAACAATCTATCGTAGTAAAAACATATCTGCTTGCTTGCTATGAGAAATTGATTTAATCAAAAATATTTCTCAGGTACAACATACCCCAATCGTTCTTCAATCTGTAAGAAATTTTTTCATATAAAAAATTGAAAAATTCTAACATTGTCCCACACAGCCCATAGAAAGATGAAGCATATTGTCGCATTCATCAATAAAAATTATTCTTGTTATGAAGTAGAACTCCATATTACCTGATTTACTTCCTTACTCAGCAGAACTTTCTGTCGCCTTGCAAAAAGAAAAAACTAGAAAGTTTTCTGCAGGTATGAATTTAAGAAGGAAGAGAGTAAACTAAAGAGTTTTAGAGAATACTTTCATCAAGATCTTACATCATAAAACATTTAACACTCTTCTCGTCTTTCTCTTTTAACTCACAGTCCCGCATCCCCGGAAAATACTGCTGGAGTATATAAATCAGACTTTCATCGTGTTTGCTAAATCCTGACCCACTTTCATTTTTAAAATCCCTCTTCACGATAAGATAATTGTGCTGGGGACTTCTGCTGCTGGTATCTTCAAACGCACGGAGACAATTCGTAAAATTTACTAACTCTGCTTTCTTTCCAGTGTACGCCTTGTGCTGTCCTTTGTGCATTTATGGTGCATGTGCATAGTGAAGTCGTGCATGGGAATGCACATGTTCTGCGTCTGCACTTATGATGGTGGTTTTTCGTCGTTGGACCTGGAGTAATACATGCCATATATGTACATTCATATTTTTTATTATTAAACGCTGAAGTAAGGCAGGGAGGAACAAATGGAGCACAGTTTTTTCTGGATTTCCTTTCGTATGCAAAAACCGTCTAAATCCTTTCCATCCTACTTTTCATGATGTCGGAGAAAACTTGAAGTTTCCATTTGGAATAGAAGAATATAACATTTAGCAAGTATGTCTATGTCCTAGGTTTAAAATGTCTCAAGTAAAGCACAGTAATGAAAGAAATTGCTCTCAAGCCTTTTTTCCAACCTCGAAGAAGTGTATATCCCAGCGATTTCTCGACCACTTTTTTTTCTCCAGGAGGAGGATTATGTTGTGCACGTTTTCCTCCCAGATTTTTTCTGGAATTGGTAAAAAATGTGAAAAGGCAAGGAAGCAGAGGAGAGGAATCAGACACGGTTGATAATAATGTTTTTAGCTCAGCAAGGAAAGCGTCATGTCCCTACGTACATAAGTTGAATATAAAAATTATACTGTATACTCAAGTGAGTTCGGGTAGTGGTGTGGAGCATAGTGAAATGATGATGATGATGACGACAATGGTGATGACTAAAGATATAAAAACGACCAGTCCTGCTCTCTACACCAGTACAAAAATCGTCCATATAGAGCCACACCACTCTCATATGATATGATATAGCATACATTCATTCCATTAGTTTAGGTGTGCAAAGAAAAAAAAGTGACGACCAAATATAAAAAAGCATCCACACACACCGCGAATGTAACACAACCCAAAAAGAGACTTTTTTCATATACACACACACTTTTTCATACATTATTTCGGATATATCAACAAGCCTTAACGGAGCGTGGGACACGAAGTTGCAGTAAATACTGAAGGAGAAAAAAAGGAGCAAGCGAGAGAGAGAGAGGATTCAGAGGATTCCCATTTTCTTTTTTAGACTTGCTCACACTCTCTCGCAAACACAGTCTGCATTTGACTGCAGTTCAGTTCGCAAGAGGAGAAAAAGCATTTAGGCAGAAAGCCGGCTGGCGATATACGTACGACACAAGAGAAAAACGCTTCTCTCTCTCTTTCTTTCCCGACTTGTTTTCATGCATAACAAAAAGTAGCGTGACTGTGGATCTGCTGGATATAAACATTTTCGGATCTATTTGATTCAATCTGATTGCAAAAAATGCATGGCATGGTGTAAACAATGGCTGATAAGAATGCACAAGTCCAGCAAAGAATAAAAATAGTTTTTCATCGTCAAGTTGTAAACTTCTGTTTGTAAACTGTTATGTGGAGCGGATAGTGTGTGACCACATTGGTGTAAAAAGTGGATCTTATAATATAGATATAATCTATAAAATCAACACCTGCCCGCAACAACCACAATGATAATTTGAGAAAGGTTTGGGCGACAACTGTTTGTGTAAATTTTTTGTCACGCGTCACAGTTGCTATTAATGACTATTGTTGCAGAATTATCAAAGCTGTTTCTTTCACTGCGGTTGAATGGTCGAGAAAAGAGAAAGAAAGTTGGGAATGGGATCTGAGCGGAGAAATGTGCAACATTTAACAGTGTAACATTACATACAGAAAACGACATAACGAGGTAAGCTCATATTTTATTTGTTTTTGCAAAAAATATTGCATTTCTGCAGAATTGATGCATTTTTCTCAACCACCCCCGTTTGTTCATATTTTATGGATGTATCGCTAAAATATAAGGTATACGTATGGAGGAGACACTGACTTTGCGTAACGTACCTCATTAATTTTTCAATTTTATTGATCGATTGAACCCATTTTATGGTGTGCCGAATTCATAGTCCATTCTGAAAAGTATGTCGATCATTGATAAAATGGATGTGTGGTGGTTACGATGCTAGGTTTCCGTCTAGCTGATATCTGACCTCAACTCTGTACGCTATTGCAATTCAAAGCAATTCTACAAATAACACGCATTCTTCCAAAAACCAATTTACAAAATTCTCGCTAAAAGCAAAAAAATAAGACATGCAAAACACCAGTTCATTTGCCTTTAATAAAAAACTTTTGCAATTTATCAGTGGAAGCGTTTACAGACGCAACTTTTTTTAGGCAGAGAAAACTGTTCTCAAGTAGGACAGACTTAATTCACGTCTTAATTTCCCATGTATCCATTTTTTCCAACGAACATAGTGGGCCTCTTGAGATCTAGCGAGAAAAAAATTGAACAGAAGCTGACACCCTCCTTGTTGAAGTTTTCTCTCTCTCTCTCTCCTTCTTCTTTTGAATGCCGACATTTTTCCCCACGTAAAATCACGCAGAAACACGGAAAAGGACGGTACACGAAGAGCTGAAAGAGTTATTGGTACATATTTTTTTACTACCAGAACGAAACGTTAAAAAAGAGGAAAAATACGACACTGGGCGAGAGATGAAGATAGTGCATAAGACTGCGCACAATGGTCCGCGTGGGCTGGTTAAAATTCTTGACATTTTAGTATACAAAATACATACATTTTAATGCTCTTTCCTCGAAATTGTAAAAATCTATGTTTGCATGTGTGTATCTTTCTTGGGATTGCAAATTTTTTGCGCAGTTTACTCTCTCGCTCTTGTTTACCTGAGGTCAGTGTCTTTTACTCCTAATTGTGCACTTTTGCCACAACTTCTCAATAAAATCCTTGTTTTTCCCCTGTAGTCGGCGTCCTTTGTGATGTCACAAAGCGGAGAAAACTTTTTCACACTTGAGTGCTCTCATATATAGGCTGACGTGTGTGAAATACGGAATTTCATTAAAATTCCAGCATACGGCACCCGCTATATATTCCCTCTCCTATCAACTTTATAAGTGTATGTGGAATGAATTCATGTGGGAACAGTGAAGACTTAAAAAGCACTTTCTCGACTTGTGCCGTGTACGTGAAACTCACGTCAGCCCAAAGTATTAGGGCAATTTAATTTTAACAAACCGTAACACAAATATCATTAAAAAGAGAGCAGCCCATGAGAAAGTGTCTTGTACTACGAAGATACGATATTACGATCCTCGAGCGGGCCCTTTTCTCCGCCAAAAATTACACTCTTTGCGGAGGTAGTATATGGGTTACATAAATGGGAAATAAAAACATATAAAACAAAAGTTAAGCTTTTGTGTCAAGAAGGAAAATCCTTACATATACACATTTTGCGAAGCGTACTAAACCAAAACGTAAATGTTTTAAATGCAAGCATGCATGCATGAGTTTTTTAGACGGAATGAAACGAAAAACGTAACCTATCCAACATTCCACATTATTGCACTGGTCTGGTCACTGTAGCATGAGCTGACGTATGGGAGTAGTCTGGAGAGACGCATGCATGTGTGTGGTCCCAGGAAAGGAATTGGAGAGAAAGATCCTCTCTCCATCTTCCTTGTTTCCCTTTTCTCGATTTTTGTTTTAGAAAGCGTAAATTGTATGCGCCTACATACAAGATATATGTGTATCTTACGTTATGTAACTAATGTCAATATGGTCTAGGGGCTTATTGGGACGTCTAGTCTTAAACTAGAGCTTTCTCCTCCTTCTCCTATTCCCAATATCTAAACACGTACGTAAGGCACTCTCTATGTGCATAGTGCTCTATTATATTTGATGTTCAATATTGTGTAGAAATTTCACTCACAGGAAAGGGAAAAGGAAATGGGGAAGTTCTGGTCTAGTAAAAAGCAGAAGTCATTGTGTAAGCAAGCAAGAATAAGAAGGCAGTGTGTGGCAGGCAGCTTCAGTTTGAGTATGCGATGTAGGTTATATAAGTATGCATACTTTATTTTTGTATGTGTTTAGCGAGCAAAGAATAGGCTTTGTATTTTAGAAAATTGTTGTTTTATTTTCGACTTTGGTGAAGGGGGGTAAAAGCTTTTTGGGTGGTAGTGGTGAAGTTGTTGAATGTCTGCTTGACTAACTATACACATGCATCACAGCCTCTTTGTTCACAAGCTTTCACACAAGAAAATTTCTCGATATATATTCTTCTCTCTTTTTTCTACTTTTACTCCGTTTTCTCAGGACAGAAGAGTGGAAAGTGAGACAGTGAAACGGAACATTGATATGTTTTAATAGAGAAGTATCGTGCTGGAAAATAAGTATCTCTTCTGCTCAGCCACTGCCAACTACTGGTGCTGATACGTGTCTCTGTGTGTGACTACTTTATTCTCGAGTTTATGCTTTTGGTTTATACGCATTATCTCTATTGAATTTTGTATATCTGTATTGATAGCGCATAACCACGTAATACCGTTTTCGGTTATGGTCTTAAATGGAGTTTCATAAAAAATTAAGCAAAAGCTTTCACTACTTCCCAAAATAGACACGACAACTATATAGTTTTAGTAAATTCGGAGTATCCCTACTTCAACAAAAACCCAGTTAATTTCTGTGTCCGGTATCCTTCTCAAAAATATGTTTGTGGTTTCCTCTCAGCGCACAAAATTACTTTTCCCCTTTGTTGTGTATACTTTACGCTTTGAAATGGGAACACTTTGTACTCATTTTCTCGTCTGAAGTGATGTATAATGTTGAGAAGAATCCAAATAAATATATCAGGCGAACAAGAAGCAATAAAGAGGAGGAGGCAAGTGGTCGTGATGGAAGTGGTGGAAGTCCAGATGGGGAAACTTGAGCCAAAAAATTATTGTAACTTTGAGCAAGCGAGATATACGTTTTGTAAGTAGTAGAGTAGAGTAAATACACATTCTGTGGATAAAAGAGACAAAATATATACAAAAAAGTGAAATAGATTGTAGGGCAGTGGCACAGCTAATGATACAGGAATGTTTCCTTTTTAGGGATTGTTCGAAACAAAGCAATTTCGTAAGGCATCCATATGAACGTTAAACATCAGTTGGCGTATGAGCTCCCTTTTCAGATCGTCGTCGCACATAAAGAGTAATTTATTCGATTCTGAGTGACTTGATCCTTCTGGATAACGAGTTGTCTATTTGTGGAATGCACGTATGCTTTTATCCTTCCAAAAGACCATTTTGAAGCCTCTGCCTGAAAGTATATGCTTTTATCATACATTTCTCGGGATTTGCTTCGTGTTCCCTTTGGTTGAGGTCGAGTACGATGATGTTTGTCGGAGTTGTTTCAAAATAGTAAAAAGGACATGAAAAATCGCTTCTCCGACACAAGTTTATTCATAAAACATGTTATGCGTGGATTTGTGGGAGTACTTATTTCCGACACGCTATAGGAATCGTGACAATTGTGAGTCCTATGATACTACGTGCAAATTATAGCGCTTGTACAGTTATTTGCACATTTTTATGCCGAACCACGCCTACAACTGCCACTGTTTCAAACTGATTTAGAAAAGTACTGAGTCGGAAACAAACCTACAAAGACATTTGGTTTCGGCTTTCGGTAAGACGTGTGACGTGATCAGACATCCTTACTGGTAGTGTGATGACACTCATCCTATTTAAAATTCTGGCAAAGTATCCAACAATTTTTATACCTTAAGTGAAAAGTTTACTCCTGTTCTGATGCATACATTTCAACCTATATTCGAATGTCAATAATGCATACTTTTCTGAATTCGCTCAAATATGCAGGTACAAAAAGAAATACGAAATGGAAAAAATTGGCATACAAAGCTCACTTACTCACCTCGAAAAGAGAACCTGTGTTTTATTTTCCATGAGGAAATTGCAGGAAAAATTCAGAGCTTATACATATTTGCTCTCGCGCAGTCTTTGCATGCGAGTTTAAATACAAAGATACGTCGAAACTTGCACGAGAGAGATAGTGCGGGGTCTTGAAGGAAATCGGCAATTTAAGTCTCGTTTTAAGACTGCGGCTTTGAGTGTCATGTGTGATATTCCATTCCATAAACCAGAACTCAGAACTTTGAGCTCTTTTCCTCCGTTATGTCATGCAAAAAAGAAATATTTTTTCACACATTTACATACAATCATTTGCACGGGCAATACATATATCATGCCCTGCTTATATATCAGCGGTGCACAGTTTGCACACACGAAAAAGGAGTTAACAACAAATGAAACGAACTACTTTATTATAATAGACACAACGTAAAATGCATGAATCCGATGATTTATTACTCCATTTCCCTCCTTTTGAGCATGACTTTGTGACACTTTTTCAGTTTTTTGCGTCATAGAGGGTGAGATAGATAGATAATATGTGTACAACAAAAAGGTTCAAAGGCCTCGTGTGATCACCAGTTACCACAATATTCTTTAAGTTTTTTACGACTCTTTGTTGTTTCCTTTTTTTGTATCTTTGAGAGCAGTGCCGATGTGGTTAGATACGATGAGGTTTAAGTTAAGAGGAGCAAAACTGATTTGATTCTACAATGGAAAAACTTGTGGAAACAGAATCTTGAAATATTGTGCAAAATAAAGTTACTCAATTATTTATATGAAGTGGAGAAAATAAATTTATTTCGAAATTCTATGTTGCAGATTGGATATACTGACTCATACGCGAGAGATACGTAACCCCAACTTTGAACATTTTGTGAACAATTGACTAAATGAGCAATGAACTTTTGCCTCTGATGCTACAAAACATCCCCAAGAAATATAAATCAGAGACTAACGAGCCCTGGCTGGATTGGACATAAATAGAATGAAGAAGTAGTGTTCCTCCTCCTGACCACATCCACCACATTTCTTCTAGATGCATTACAATGGCGAGCGTAACTTCTGGACACTGCGGCGGCAGCGACCGCGATCAGAATACCAACAAAAAACATCCACTCATCCATGACCAACTGCACCAGTTACAAAAGCAGCAGCAGCATCATCAGTCAACCGACCCGAACGTGTTTTCTATAGATCGTACTTTCTCCGCTTCATCCACAGATATCCAACCAAGTTTTGATGTTTTCGAGGATGACGACGATGAAGATGACAGCAGCAACAGTGATCGCCACAAGAAGACGAGTCGAGGAGAAAAGAGTAAAACCGGAGGTGGTCACAATCATCACAACTACCAAGCCACGTCCCAGTCAAGAAGACCGAATTTATGTCGGAAGGACATGGCTTTTCACCGACACCGTGAGGAACCACCTCCCAACAACCAGCACGCAAGCAGACTACCATCAAACTACTCTCATCATCCTTCGTCTGGTGGTGGTGGTGGCTATTTCAATGCGAACTCAAGATTGGATAATAAAGTGAGTGATGTGAATGAGCGGAGCAGAAGTTACTATATCGAAGGTGAAGACAGCAGCATCGGAGTGCCAAGTGATATAAGTGGAATGCTCCAGGACAGTGAAGTGATGGAAGATGGAGAAAAAGGAAATTCTTCCTCCAACAACTCTTCCGCTCTCCCTAATTCTAATGAAAGTAACGATCACACTAAAATCTTGAATCAGAACTTCAATTCAGCGGACTCGATGAGACTAGATCAACAGATACGAGGAAATGGTGATTGCATTCCTCCTGGAGACAATAATTCTATTCGCAATGGAGGAACGACAGATTCCTCCTCCTCTGATCAGCAGGGGCATGAGAGTAGTGGCAAGAGAGTTCGAAAGAACATTCGCAGTTCAGTTATTTCCGATGGCAAGTTTGGTTCGGTGAGTGTAAGCAGCAGCTTCAATTCTGCTGCCGCAGCGGCCATTGCTTCAGGCTACCCGGGTAATAACAATAATGACATTTTTAACGAGAGGCTGGAACGATTTCAGCGCTACACCCGCGGTCCTTACGCTCCATTAGATAGATGTAATAGTACAAGTGTATCTAGTGCTCATAGCAGTACCATTACGCAGCATTACTACCCTGAAGGTGGCTGGGGCTATGTGGTCCTCGCCACTGCGGCCATTTGTCACGCTCTCATGTGTGGATTGCACCTGTCAGCAGGCATTTTTATCTTGGAGGTTTTGAGTCGATTTGGGGAGGATCTCATCATGAGCTCAGGTAGGTATTATAAACAGCTACACATAATCTATCACGAGTCAACATCTTTTTCTTAATTTATGGGACAATGTAAAGTTAAAAGCTTATTGGTGTTTAACAAGTTCGCAGAGCACTACTCTCTCAACTTAAACATCATTTTTTTTCCTTGGGACTTTTTTTCATTCTTGTATTCGATTGCGTTCTTATGGTGGGCTGCTAATTGCGTTGTCAATTTATCCGTGTCATATTGTCAGCGTTCTTCCCATACTCTGTCTTTGATCTAAACTGAAGGAGTGCATTCGTCAAGAAGCAAAGAGAAAGGGTAATCTATACCATAGTGCCACACACTGCAACTGAGCTGACTGGGTGCATTATCACTCGTCAGCTAAACGAAATGCCAGAGAGAGAGAGAGTTTTTTGAAACTCAATATGTTTATGTCGAACAAACTCTCATGATACGACGGGACGTGTCGTTAAGTAAACACTGACTGATGCTAAGGCACTATACAACCACAAGGTTTAGCTTTGACTTGTTAAAACTGCACAAGTACGAGGATACCCATGTACCGTTCTTAAATCACATATTCCTTCCTCCGAACGAAATATTATCCCCGAGAATCGAATTCCTTTGAGGCAAAACAACCATTAATTCTCCATTCAGCCACATCTGATTTCATTTTAATGTTTGCTTTTACGACACATATTTTGTCAGCCTATTTTCTGCCTCCTTTACAACCATTCCACAAGGAGACGCATAATGTCATCTGTTCCTCTTCGGGTTTAACTTTAGTTTAGACGAGTCAAGAGAAAACGGCTACGGAAGTTCAATAAGCCTTATGCATATAGTGTACGTACGCAGAAGAAAAAAAACAAGCAAAAAAAATCGCGAGAGAGTTGACACAATGAAGACATTCTTTCTCCTTTTTATTTATAGCTTTTGGTTTGATGTAAACTTAAGTGCGTGTGTGCATTCATAAAATGTGACAGTGACAGCAAACAAGGAAGATGTATAATATGCACACACACAACCACACATATTTTTTTGCTTTTACTCTCATGATGTAGTCATCGAGTGGTTTTGGTTGGTTTCATTCGTAGGATTTGTTTTTCTTTGAGTTTATATTTACGCTCTGAGTTTTAAAGTTCGGCTGATGACAGCATAAAACAAAAATGGGAAAGAGTAAATCTTCATTTCAGGTTTTAAGGTTTTAGCGGGGCAATGTTGGATAGGACCCCTTGACAAAAAAACTTTTAAGATCGCTTGAGACACTGTAATCCCTGGTTGAAAGGAGATCTTTGAAAAAATGCAAACAACAATACATATGTGCGTATGCTTTAAATAAAACTGTTCTTTTTGGTGAAAACAAATCTGAAAAAATAGACTTGCACACTTAAAACTCAAATGTAAAAACCGTCTCTTATTTTGCGGTTGAGTTATACTCGGGAAAAGACGGCAATAAATAAATAGAGTGGGGAGAGCGAAAGCAAAGTAGCTTTTTAAGAGACAAGAGCGAGGTATCAAGTGTGTCTTTATGTAAAAAGATCACTTAATATTTTAGCATGCTTTTTTGTTTGTGCTGAACAAAGTTTTTTTTGTTTCCCTGTAAAAAAGGGGAAGATGAAGCCTTTACGAGTTTTTACGACCAAACTGACTTGCGTCTACCAATTTTTTTTTTTGACGTGAAGAGAAGGAAGGAGCGAATAAAGGAGTGAGTGCTGACATTGTTGACAGCTCGACAGCCAAACTACCAACTGATATAAACTGTGAATGGGTAGGAGTATTATAGCAGCAAGTAAACAAGTGAGAGAATGTTTGACGTGAAATGCAAAACGAAGGATGGATAAAAGTGTGTGTAGTAGTAAAAGTAAAAAGGGGAATATATACCTATTCACATTTGACAGAGTGGAGAAAAAAACATCTTCATTACACGGCTCATATATGAATGTGTGTGCATATTCATGTCAGCAATCTGTAACAGATCCAGATCTAGATCTAAGATTAGCGACGACGACGACGCGTTCTTGTTAACACTCTGACTAAATGGGCGCATTCACGGGAAGGAACGTAAAATTTTGTTAATGGATCACTCTGCCTATACTACTCTTGGCAGCTCGAAGTTTTTATATTCATCATAATTTTAAATGGTAAAAGCGTGTGGTAGTGGTGTGTGTCGTCGTCTCAATTGGTTGACACTTTTTTCGTAAGACCTGCTGCTGCATGCTGCCTCGACGTCATTTTGTTATTGGTAATAAAATGGAAGGAGCTGAAATGGAGAACGGTAGTAAATGTCCTTATTAGCGTAGTTTACGGACATTATATCCTTTGCTTCCAATTCAAGTCTTATAAAGTTGTTTTAGTGCAAGGAAGAATACCTTAGGCTTTGAGGTATTATGCATATCGACAAAATCATGGTTTATTAAATTGAATACTCTCTGACGCATTGCATTGTCTGAGCTTGAGGAAATTGAATTTTTACTACCCAACCCAGATTTGGCAAAATTCTTAATTCTCCAAGAATTTATTATCTCCTTTAAAATTCCAAACTTGGCTCCTCCACTTCCCATCTTTTCCCGCAGTTTTTTCTCCACCTTTTCAATTCAATTTACTCACACAAATTTAGGAATGGAGGATAAATATGTGATGTGCAAAAGTCATTTGCCGTGACAAGGTAGAAAAATAAAATGCTGAGATTTCGGCATCCCTTATCCCCATGCAGGGAATCACACAAAAGAATTTAATTTTTGCACAAAGAAAAAAGCTGCGGTTGATTAGCTCATTGGTCTCAATCAAAGAATCGATATTTTATGTCTGTATTTTAAGAAGTTTAAGCAGGCAAAACGACGAAGATGAATCTGAAATGTAGAAAACGTACAAAGTCTAAAAGTGGGATGGTCTGAAAGCTAATAAAGCTAAATGTTTTACTACTACAGCTAAATAATAAGCCGTCACTCAGCATTCATGCAAACATATGCGTGGTTCTCTTTTATTCCCCTAATCAGCTATCTCTCTGTGTAGGCACATGTGTGTAAAAGACTTGCTCACATTTTACACGTTCGATAATAAATTAATGAGGTTTGTTGTTAATAAATCATTACCTGAATGGAATAATCCCGAGATTTTGAAAGGAGATGATTGCGCTTGTAGAGAAACTCTAAGAGAAGAATTATACGCACACTTACTCAAAAACTCAAGTAGAAAAAGCATGACCTGCTCTAGAGATGAAGGTATATGCATGTGTATGCCTACTTACTTGTTACGACATATATGTACAAGCCTTGAAGACTGAAGACGTTAGAGTCAATACACACAATTTGATGCACATACTTGATTGCCAATCTCTGAAGAATACGGCATGTGGGAAAAAAGAGACGAATGGCCATGTGGAATCAACCTTAAAATACATAAAATAGTTTGAAATGTAGTTGCCGACGATGAGTCGACAGTTGACTGTCATCCCTACTAGCGTAATGCATTATCTCTAAAGTACAGAAAACCATGTGGGCCTTTGTATATCATCTCCTCAAACTTTTTGCAAATTTTTTCTCCCGTATTCTCGATACATCTACATTGCCTTACCTGTCACTGACACTGACCTCTCCTTCATTTTCGCGAGCAACGCAAAAAAAAATCCGCATACCTTAGAGGTTAGCGATATTTCTCAATCACTGTAATTTTCTCTACTATACTTCTGCTTGACAATGTAACAAAAGGATGATTGACTTGATGATAATAATTTTACATTGAAAAAAAGAGGAAAAGCTGCCAATACACACTTTTGAATTGGATTAGCAATATATAATGTATCAGTATTAAGGCAACTTACTACTCCTCACTCTAGGCATGACCTCGCCAAAAAAAAGTAACTTCCATCATTCTCTGACTTAACAACTAATTTGATTTGTAGCAAACATAAAACGAATGGAAACCCAGCAGCGTATCACCAGTTATATTGCAAATAATTTCATCAATTTAAGTAGATCAATATCTCAGATTTTTTGCGGACAGCAATTTTGCAATTTTGTTCTACGCCAAAAAATCTCCACAATACCATTCTTTCACATGTTAATGACTGGTGTGTGAGTTTGGATCACATTTATTCAAAACTAAATTGTATACTGCGAAAACTTTTTGGTACTCCTTCTTCTGAAAAGAATGGGCACTCCTACTCCTACACTCGCCCAAGTGGGTTCAAATCTTTTTTTCCAAGGTACATCTCCGGTTCTTATTGAATTATGAGGCTGTGTCGTTGTACCTGGCAAAACTGCGAACAAGGCCCCTTCGGCTATATCCCATTTTAAATATTGCAGTGGGGAAAAGTGAATGTCAGAGAACGAAGCCTACGTCAATACGATACTGTGTTGAGAAGCACAGCAACTCTCCACATTTGAATTTGAATTGAACTAAATAGTTTAAAAGAATATATAGTTACTTGCACGAGTGGAACATCTATTATTTACTGCTAAGTGGAATTCATGTTTTTTGATTCATTTGATTACACAATGTTACCCTTTTTATGAATGTAATGGCGAGGCAAGTCAATATATAAGCATCGTATAGAGCTGCAGGTACTTTAATAATCTAGATATGCTTCTGTTGTCTGGATTTATTTCATCTGTGATGTTCATGTAAAGTAGTCATAATCATAATAATAGCGTTCGACGATTTTTTTTACAGATATGATGATGCTTTTTTCTATGTGTGTGTGCCCCATCCCATTAAGTAGTATACAACCTCCGTATGTCTCAAACTCTCCCATAAGTTTTTTCTTCTTTCCTTGAGGATATAAAAATTGAAATGAGCCACTTAAATCCCAGTATTCGCAATTGGGTTTATGAACAATTCGATTGTTATAGGCGATAAATTAAATCGCATCTTGAGAAGAGTCACTCTTGCTGAGTAATGATGATGATTTTAAAATTTTCAAAAAACCGGTTTCCTCCGTTTGCACACTCATTTTCGTCGTACTCGTAGTAAATCTTGAAATGGCACACACACAGCGTGCGAATCATTTTGGCAAACGAGGAAAAAATTGGCAAACTTCATGAAACTGAAATGAGCCAGGAAGTGGACAAGAGGAAGTGCTTATATCAGATCAAATCATTACAAAGTCAAAATAGTCCGAAGTCAGCGTAAATACGACACATTTATTGTGTCCCCGACATATGCGCTGGATGACCGTTTTCAATTAGCTACATGCTTTCATCTTTTATAATATTTTCAGTGTGGATGGTCTCCTTTTCCATGGGCGCTTCCCTACTCCTCTCCCCACTTTGGGTATCCATCTGTCAACGAAGGAGTACCAGACTCACTGCAGTTTTTGGTGGATTAGTCACGTCCTTGGCGTACCTCTTTACATCCTTTGCGTCCCAGTTCCACCAGACTTTCATTAGTTTCGGCATCATACTAAGTAAGTTTTTTTACCCGCAAAACAAACTCTTAAATTTTACGACTTGCACGTGTGGGCTCCTGGAAATGAACTCATTGTGCTTGTCTCAAATTTTGGTACACAAGCGCTGGTAATAAAAAAGAGTCATGTAAACTTTTACGTAAAATGTTTGTTTTACTAGTCGCCTTTCTAAGTAGAACCCAAAAGGGTACTACTGAATATTATATATGCATTGTAATTATAAGAATTGAATATGGATATTTTCAGGCATTGGCATAGGCCTTTCTAGAGATGCAGCGTACCTGATGGTTGGACAGTACTTCAAAAGGAGACGGGATTTTGTTGAAGTATTCCTTGTAGCAGCAAGTGGGTTCGGAATTCTAGTCATGACGCTGGCTGTGCATGTAGCGGTGAGGTAATTTATCATCTAGAACTCTAGTCCTGAACCCGAATCTCATCAAAAATGAGTCGAGTGCAAATGGTGACACTTTTTGACACCCCTTCATACACGCTGGTCAATCTTATGCTAGAAATACCTTTTAAAATTGCTCTTCTAGTGGGCTGGGCTGGAGATTCGGTTTGCAAGCCTTGACCGCTGGCTTATTTTCCACATTCTTCCTTGGGACGTGCTACCGAAGCGCGTCCCTTTATCATCCTCAGAGAAGGGCCATCCTTCATTTGAAAAATCAGAAAAGAAAGGTATGAAAAACATGGTTATATGAAACGATTTAAGTGTACTGACGTAAGTGATGGATAAAAATTCTTCGTCAGATGATAAAAAATACTATACCTATGCCAAGGAGTTCTTAACGAAATGCTTCTTACAAAGGTTTTTTTTGTACGAAGAAAGTGAAATTACAATCATATATGTAAACCCTGGAGAAGAACGATCTTCCATTGCACATAACTTCACATATATAAATGATTCCACGAATCGTCTTCAATATTGAACGTTCCACCTACATGTAAAAATCCATTGGGTAAAAAACCGGGTCGATTTTTGTTGCACAATCCAGATCAAGGAGAAAGGGAAGCGTACCGACAGGCCGCCTTTCTTCGATTCCGCCTGCCTCAGCAGCAGATCCCTTCAACTGATCGTTTTGTCAACTGCTTTCTCATCCTTTGGCTCATACTCACCTTTATTTTATTTGGTAAGTTGAGAAGAAGAAGAAAAAAACTTTTTCCATGCACACAAGTGACAGTGAGGTAGTCACTGGCACGTACTTAAACGCGACTTTCTTCCCTAATTTTCCCCACACTTGAATGTCCCATTTTGTTCGTGTCAATGGCCTATACACTTTTGTCTGCTTTGCTATTATCGCATGAAGCGTTTTCTCCCTGAAGCGAGTCTGAATGAGGTTACACAATGGAATTGTATACACATTCCAGTAGTATGCTTTCATGACTCGGATTTGAGTGAAAAGTGATTGCAAAACTGCAGGCGAAAGCTGGAATTCCCTCATAGAATTGTATTCAAGCGGAAAACATTGGCTATTTACATTTACAAAATCACTACAATCTGTGTTGGCTAATACCATTAACCACTTTAAACACATTTTCAACATTTCTTCTTTTTTGTATGGAATTACCCTTTTTGCTTGCAGACTCTCGAGTGTTCCGAGCTGGAGATGCCAACAGTGCAAATGATATACTTTTACTTGTACATTGGAGCTGGCTGGATGCTCGGCTCGTGTTTATTTGGAATGACTGTAGTACAAAGAAATGAAGACTGCCGGATCTCGAAACCATATTTACTCCAGGTACGTGAGAGAGAGAGAGAGAGAGTTTTGTGGAATAGTACACAACTTGATTTGGTGCTATAACTTTATAGGAAAGTAGATGCTCAACGCACTTCGTTACCAGATATGACCCTATTACTTTAAATTGAATGACTATTGCTTTCCTCCTAAACTTGTAGGAGGGTGGTGCATGAAATCACAAAAACACACTCTGAATTTTATTTTTTTTTCTCCCTCTTTTCAGGGCTCCACTCTAATAATTGGTGGAGCATTACTTGCACTTGCAACTTTGCACAGAGACCACGGATTAGGAGGCTTCTGCTGGATTTATGGTTTCGGTCTAGGCTCATATAATTACGTGCTCAAGGCGTGGACGTATGAGAAAGCGAGGGCGAAAAACTTTTCCAGTGCTTGGTCGTTTGTCCAGTGTGCTCAAGGATTTGGATGCATTTTTGGCGTACCGGCGACAGGTAAAATGGACATACGTTTTATATAAGTAAAAGTACTTGTGTGGGTGTTGGGTGTTATGTCTTTTCCCAGGAAAAGGATAAAAAAATAGTAAGGCGGAAGGCGGAAACTGATTGTGAGAATGGAGATCCACCTCTTTTTTTCTCGGCATATTTTCCTTGATCCTTCCTCGCCTTCTTTGCCCTAAATACTTTTTTATGTCATGTTTTTTGCGCTCAACTACTTCACTACTTTTTTTCTAGGTTACATGAACTACTACGCAGGATGGAGATCAGGATATTTCTTGTCATCAGCCACAGTGTTTCTCAGTGCTTTGCTAATCTTCTGCTTTGGGATGAGAAGGCGACGACTTATGAGAAACAAGTCAGGAACAAGTTCCATGAAAACGTGAGACATTTCCCCCTCTAGCACAATATATAATTTTTATGCTTATTATATGAGCAGATGCTTATGTAGCATATAACTCTCATGTTGTGTTTGTTATAAAGGAGGGCTGCAATTTTGACTTTTCTTTTTCTAGTATATATTTTCATTTCAAGTGCCAAGTCACGTAGTGGAAATGTGTTTATCATCATATATTTCATGCGATGAATGTTTCGTTTAAATTATAATTTTTCGTCAAAAAATATGCCCTCTAATCCCTCGTAATTTTCATGTTTTGATTTGTGATGACTGAAAAAAATATGTTTGAGAAATATATTATGCTTATAAATGTGCTTTCAGCAGCAAATGTTCAAAAACAAATTCTGGGTTCATCAGGATAACACATAGTACGTGTTATATAAATTTTCTCTCTTGATGATTTTCCAGATGTGAGACTTTTGACAGCAGCGGAATGCAATCGCCAACGGTGAGGAGAATCTCGTTCACCTTTCCAGATGAGCAAATCTCTCCCCGACTCCACTCAAAAGGAAGTAATAGATCCGGCTCTTCTGGTCTTGGTATTTCTGCAGAGAGACAGAGTGGCAGTGGGAGCATAAATAGCTGTAATGGCAATAGTAGCAGCTTCAGTCTCACTCATCATCATCAACAGCAGCAACCACTTCTGTTGGACCAGCCTCAAGGAAGAATGCCCAAGGAGTTGACGTGTATATCGGAGGAAGGGATTCTAGAACCGCATGGCCCTGTTTAGTGCAACAATATTGCTAGATATATTGCTGCCAGAGGACGTCTTCTTGTACCTTGAAAAAATGCTGAAAAAGTTTTAATGAAATTCGTATGAGATAGCTTATTTAACCAACTTATTTATTTTGTGCCAAGAGATGATGTGTATACAAAAGACAAAGTCTATAATTCATTAGCTCGCGGATTTAGGGTGAAATTCCATTTTTCTAGTCATAATGTACTCTTTTAAGTAGAATCGTTTGTTTTTAAGAAATGTTGCAAATAAATTGTGGAAGAGAAGTATAAGAGTTTAACTAAAGTGTGTGCGCTTATGAGATGACTGAGAAAAAAGGAAATCATTGCACCCGGAAATTCATATGTATGAATGAATGGTGATATGTTTAAACATTTATGTTCTATCTAGAAGGTTTGGTGAAGTGAGCTAAACCTCCATGATTTTTTGCCATGTTGCATACCAAAAATGAACAAGAAGTGGGATAAGCCTCATTTCTCGAAATCTGAGAATCATACGACCATCAAACGGCAAATTTTATTTAGTCAAACAAATGCAAGTAGTCAAATCAATGCGCTACATCAAGATTACTCTTAAATAGCAGAAAAATGTAGAAATACAAACCACAACAATTCTAGGAATTTGGAGAACCAGCTCAGCTCTAGGTGAGTGGGTAAACCCTGGAAATACATATTTATGGAAAAATTGTTCACAAATATCAAAATATGTTAGTCAATCTCAATCTACAATCTTAAATATCATTTAGGATTTTTATCCAGTAACAGGAAAACAACTAGTCTACCTGTATTCGGAATTTTATTGCCTTGCTTTTAAAAAAATACTCAGCGACTCCGAAGTTCTACATTGGGTATTATTATGCATAAAATGAAATAGTACTAAAATGTTCCTTGAGTAGGTATTTTAATTTTTGTACTTTTCTTGTGAGGTGAAAGTATTTCAATTCCTGACATACGCACGCATACCACACACTTGAACTGTATTCACGAAGAAACCCGACGTGCTGAACGTGAACATAAATCCTCACAAATATTTATTGTATATCTAAACCTCACCTGAATATTCGCCGGTTCAAGAGCAAAGCGTTAATTATTTCAGCATGATTCCTGGTGATAGTTCGTCACAGGCTCATAAACAACCCAATATTATTATACAACGCATGATTTAATGCCGCCAAAGGTAAGTGGATCGGGTTTCTCAACCAAGCCCTTTTTATTTTTAACAAAATGGTAGGTATATTAATGTTTTTGTTGAAATCGCGTTGAATGGAAAATATGATTGAAAGTATTTTTTTAATGAAACCCGAGCAATTAAAGTTAAAGGCGGCTGCTGATATATGATATCAATGATGTACCTATTGCGGCTCTAACTTCTTTTCCGGACCAGACCAATACAATAAAATAGAAATGTAAACTTGTGACGAGCACGCAAACAGCAACTTCGAAGATGCTAATGAAAATAGGCATGCATAAAACACAGCTGGAGCCTAATTGGATAGGGATCTCGGATCGGAACGATCTCCTTTCATCCATTACAGAGATACTCTCGCAAACAAACAATTTCTCCTGAATGCAAAGTTCGTCACTCTGCAGCTCTGTATCGGATACCATCAAAAGAATCCTCCTGAGGCTATACATATATTCTCGGTGTATGTTGACGGCATCCAGTAATTGAGCTCCCAAATCATTCCCTGAATGCTTATTAATTTAAAATTATCGCTGCAGTTCATATTGACTAGGTCAACTCAAACTCAACTCATGAGAGAAGACCGCAGAAAAAATACTGCACCCTAAATTATATTCGCGAAAAATTTGCATATATAACTTAAGTTAACAATTCTTATGCAAGGAAGCATTGCAATTGCTATGCTATATACAATCAGTCTGTGTGGATTAGTCAGATATATGTTATGAACTTTCAACAGGAATTATTTATATGATATTATTTCGACTTCATAAAAGTACACGTGTCTATAAAGATTTCAGAATACTGCAAAATCGTCATATTTCATTTCTGCAACCTATCCAATCCATCGAGAGTGCTATTCGTATGAGACCAATCTTCCAAATTTGTAGTACACAATCCTTATTAGATTGTGGAGTAGTATAAACCATCCACGCAATTTATATGAAATGTGTGTTATCATTTTATATACCAGCAAAAGCTTAATTATCAAAAACAATAGATAACGGAAACCGAAATATTTTAGTCCCTCACAAGCCCATGATTACTTTCGAGAAGAAAAAGAAATCATACGAGCTCACGAAGATAGGATAAGTGCGTGTGTACTTGCTCGGAACTCTTGTTAAACTTTAAACCATTGCTGCTATTAATCATTTGTAAGTGGAGTTTTATTGAGATTCTATGCAAATGGAGGATGATGTATTGTGCAAAATGTTAAAATGTATTAGATCATATTATTTGCTCAAGGTACATGTTCTTCCTACTTGAAACCATTATGCATTTAATGTAAGCCAAAAAAGCCTTGGCCAAAGAATCCCGAATCCCTATAAGAGCAGAGATATGATGAGGTACTCATCCTTGCGCTGTTGTGTTGATGCGAGCAAAAAAATTAATGTGACTTCATTTTACAAGTAAAACATGGCAATGGCAATTGCCCATGGCCATTACTCCTTCACTTAAGACTTTGTGCATGTATGATTTATGCTTAGGTCAATTATGGAATACAGTAGCCAAATATGAAGGTTTTTAAAAGTTTGAATACCTTGCAATTAGTAGAACATTAAAAATATATGTGTGACTGCAAGAGCTTCGAGCGTCTAACTCTTTAAATTTTTGCAAGAACTGACAATGAGTTATCATATATCCCTTGTTGCAAGCATTTCCCACGTCAGTCAATAAAGCTTGGATTTTATGCTAGTCTCTAATTCAGCAGAGAACTTGTAAAAAGTTTGGTCAATGCTAACTTGCTTTCTAGCACTACTAGAACTCATCAACATGAACAAATTGACAATAAACTTGATAATTTTAAAATTAAAGGACTTTGGCAATCTACTTCCTGAATCGTACATGCAGTTCAAAAATATGCTTCGTGTCGACAATAAATTCAGTGAAATTCTCATGACTTGAAAATAAAGTAAAAAAAAGTAAAGCATTTTACAATACAAACAAAATTCGCAAAAAAATGAAAAAGGTTCCTTGATTATGCTCGACGATTTATGCAAACCTGAGAAGCAAATATCAGTTTTCAGTTCAGTAGGATGCTAGTCTGTTAGTAATTAAGTAACCAATTCTAACAGCACCATAAACAACATGGCAGTCAATCCGTGCCACTTACTATCCTTCTTTAGAAGTCGTTATATACTTGTAACGGCAAGTTTAATTGTTATAATAACCACACATAAAACGGTAGATGGTCTTCTGATATCAGGAAGTCGAATTCGAAGAGTACCAGAAGAAAATGTGACGACGACGACGACGACTACAACTACAAGAGCAACGCCAACGTTTCATTCCTCTGGAGAGAATACAATTCTTACAGATTTGCAGAGTATAAGCTTAAAGGAGATTCGAAAATTGGCCCGATTGGCAGGTCATGCAGACCCGAAGGTCATTACAGACATTGATCAAGACACTTGTTACAAGGATGATTGTCTCGATGCAGGTAAAGCTGTTAATTAAATGTTTAATTGGAATTTGGGATTTAATACAATACAATTGCATTTAATCTTCGTACACATGTATTTATTAGCTCGAGAATTCTACATGTCAATGGACCTCACAGAAGATCCGTGCACGGACTTTGGAAAATTTGCTTGTGAATGGAGAACACTCTCATCGGACACAGGGCTGGATCAACACGCGTTGCTCGCTTTACGCGTTGATCAACAAGTCAGAGGTTGGACATGCTTAAAAACATTAGAGAAAGTAGACGGAAATGATAACTTAATCTCTGGAAAATACACGTGAAATTGTTTGTTATTACAGAAATATTACAAGATCCCGATGTAGATGAGGGTCCACTACAAATGGCAATTTCATACTACCAAACTTGTGTGTCATGGTTTGAAGGTGATAAAAAATCTGGAAAAACTTTATGAAAACGCTAAAGCGAATTAGATAATTTCTAGCCGTAAAAGTGTGATTATGATGACAGATTTTAGCAGAATTGACCACATTTCAAGCTTTTTGGAAACTATTGGAAGCTGGCCACTTCTCTCTCGTAAAAAGGATGCAGGTCCGGATCGTACAAAATTACTTGCTCAAGTTATGAGAATTACACCAGAACATATCACCCCATTACTCCTGAAGCTGGAAGCTGTTGCATTGAATGAAAAGGATGACGCAATGGCTATAAAGGTGACGAAATCTTTATATTCATGCACTTACTGCACTTACTTTAATACTGATAAGAATTCGCATCTTATTTTGCATCGGAAATTTATCCAGATTGATTCTGGCTTAATCAATGTCGACATTGATTCGGAAAACGTGAAGAAAATCCTGGAAATTCTCAGGAAAACGTCAGCCTCTTCGCTTCATCGAGATGAGCTTGAAGAAATTCGTGAAATGCAGAAAGGTGTGCAGACGTTGACGGAATCTAGATTTGACGCTACCATAAATCCGAAGGTTATCACACTTCAGGGATTGCAGGAGAAATTATCCAAAGATGTCCCGGATTCGACTGTAAGACTAATTCTGATCTGGAAGATGGAAAGTGACAAAATATGTTATATTTTTTTTAAATATGCTGAAAATGTAAATTCTAGTTTAGTATTATGAGACTCCTGAAGGCGATCTTTGATGGAACCGATCTCAAAATTACGCCAGAAACAAGCGTCGTCACAGACGTGAACGCTTTCATCAAGTACGCAAAAAGTATCCAGGCAGTTGACTCTCAAGCACTGACAAACATTATCTTCCTTCAGTTGTCACAGTTGATCTTAGGAGACACGACGAATGTGATCGACGAGAAGGGACTCGTGCATTTGGGAAAGTACCAAAGACGAATCTTCAGGTATGTGACAATAAGCTCCGGAATAGTAGAAAACTCAAGTTATTCTTGAAATTAATATAACAACCTGAACTTACCACTGCCATTAGATCGCCGACTCAGCATTGCATGAAAGAGACATCGGAAGTGTTTAATTATGCACTGTCTGAAGAATACATCCGCCGTCATGGCCGGCCTGACGCGATAACTAGCGTATTGGATCATATATTCAAGTTGTTTCAGGTTAATTATTGATTATGGCAAATATTTTAATGGCGCATTTTTTGTGATTTTAGGCTGGTACTTTAGTTGAAGATTTAAAACAAGGATTTGTTACAACACTTGACCAGGTTAAGTGGCTGGATAAGCGTGCGAGAGACGTTGTTCAAGAAAAGATTAAGAAGGTTGAAGTGCTTGCTAGTCATCCATCCTGGATTGAAGAGAATCATGAGTTTGACTCCTTTTACAACAACGTAATTGATTTAACATTTTGAGAAATCACAACTCATATTCATAGGAAAGACATTGCGCTAATTCAACCTACCGTTGTTACAGATTAAATTATTTTCTAATGGAAACTTTAACGGCAGTAGACTATACCTAAACCATCGATCTGCTGCTTTGTCGTGGCTGAATGGCAAATCGTGGAAAACGAAGTTAGATAATGAATTAATTGACGGGTACATAATTTAACTAATTATTATTTTGTAAACCGGTTTTTATTTCTTTTGGTCATGAATATGGCCAATGGGTGTAGTAGCGAAATTCGAAATTTATGTCATTTGAAAAGACGAACTGTAATGACTACCGTTTAAAAATTATAATTACTCAACTAATTCCTGGTTGGCTAATTATTCTAGATGGAACGATAAAGCGAAACATGGCTTTGTTGCGGACACCAATGTCGAATATATCCCCAGCCTCAATCAACTACGTAAAAATAACTTTTAATTTCCAATTCAATTCAACCAATTCTTTTACTTCTTAAAACCTCACTGAGATGTAAATATTCAATTGAATGTATAGGAATCCCTGCTGGAATTCTTCAGCCTCCACTTTTTAGCATAGATTTTCCAGGGTAAATAACCATAAATTTAATACAAATGGCAGTGTGTGGCATGTGGTTTGCTATGTCGGAATTATTCCTGCACTTACTCCAGAATGTCCAAAAACAACGTTTTATTTCTGTTATTTTTGTAGCTACTTAAATTTTGGAGGATTGGGCAGCATTGTAGGACGAGAACTTGGGAAGATATTTGACTCGAATGGTGTGACCAATACATTTTAATTTCACAAGAATTTTTGGCACAAAATTTAATCAGAGTGATTTTACTATGAAATTCAGGAATATATGTGAACGGTGATGGCGATAGTGGGATGTGGTTTGATGAGAAAAGCTACAAAAACTACATCGACTGGACAATACGTTTGAAAATGGAATGGGAGAAAAATGAATTAAATCTCAACGATAAAATTAAAAGTATTTTGGGTTATCATATAACCGTAAGAGGTTATGAAGAATATCTGAAGCGATTGAAAAGAGAGAAGAAGGGAGAGCCAAAACTTCCTGGATTGTCAAAGCTTCTACCAGAGAAACTGCTTCAGTTGAAGTTAACTAACGTAAGACTATTATGCAATTGGATATATTGAATTAATTCAATAATCGATTGAAACGTAAAGTCTGAGATAATATTTGACCATTTTCTAGGTACTTTGTGAGAGCCAGACTCTGAGACAAGCGCAGAGCAAGGAGATCACTTCATTTAATTCATACGCACTCTTTCCGGTATCAAGAAACAGACTTTTTGCAAAACTATTTGAATGCGAAATGGACGCGTTCTATTCGTCATTCGATTTCCTCATATAAGTTGTGGACTGATTGGCATTTATCTCGATTATCGAACATTTTAATACTTTAAACACAATAGTACTCAAGCCCCTTTAATTTTAAGCCCCAACAATTGAAGGAATGGAGCACGATAATATATTTTAGTGTCTACAAATTTCTTATTGTACGTACGCATTGGTAGACCATACAAGTCCAGCAGTCCCCAAAATCGTTGTTATATTTGATTTCATTCATTCACAGCGAATTAAAAAATTCCTACCAGCAGACGAAGTAGTAGACTCTTCATGAAAGGCTGTCAGAGAATAAAAAATTATGTACATTACCTGCATACGAACGGATGAGATGCAAACGAATAAAACTTATTTAATGAGCATATTGTACTGCCATACCGCATAAATTCGTGTGTGAATTGCAAAATACCATTTTTTCCCAAGAAATAAAAAGTAGATGGGCTGATGTACATAACATGTTTTGCTACCAACGTATATGAACGCTAACATATGCATATTTTGCATTTGATATACAATCTAAAGGAGTTCTCTTTAGTATCTTGCGGCTTGTTTTAGTTGAACATCTAGTCACTCAAAGGCTGCCGCATTATATATATCTCCTGGAAATCTTAATCTAGTCCGGTGTGACCCGTGGCTCCATTTATTGTCATAATGCTGTAACGTTTAAAACAGCGCCGCAGCATCTCTGGAATTTTCAGTTTTTGAAATGGAGGAAATCTTACAAGAATTAATAAAAACCACCCTTGAGAAGGGTCCCCAGAATAAACAATTCTATTCAAATCTCTCCATTACAAAGCCAATCCACGACCACGTTGAAAATCAATCAAGGTTACGTGACGCCATCAAATATCTGGAATCCTGCTTCAAAACAGAAGAGGGATTTCAAAGCAAATTGTACACCAGTAAAAATTGTGCCATTCAATCTTCCAGTGTTTGCGACAGTTTCAAGTCAGGAGCAAAGGAAATCTTGACAGCAGTGCTAGCATTAGATTTGCTCTTCTCCAATAATTCCACCGAAGACGAACTCATTTCACCCGAACTTCAGCGAATTATCACATTACCTCATGAAATTCAAGATGCTCTTCAAGACTTTGTTGTGCCATCCTTGGGCTTAAGCACCTTTAATTTATTCAAGCAAGATTCGTCCCCGTCAGCTTCACCTGGATTACCGAATAACGCGAACGATGAAGAGCCTGACAGTGGGAATGATTCCCCAACGTCCATGTATACTGATAACAACGAACTGATGCAATTTACCGCGGAGCATTTTCCAGACGACATCAATACAACAGTGCTGACCCTATCGGTTCTCCTCGAACAAGGGATCTTGCAAGCAAAGCCAGCGGAAAGTGTGGTGAGGTGGCTAATTTCAAATGCATTTATATTCGAGGAAGCAGAAGTTCAAGGTGAATACGATGAGGGGGATGAGAAACATGATAAGATCACTTTGATAACATTTCCAACATTCACCACTGGCCAGGGAAGTAGTGATGCTGTGGCAGTGGCAAATTTTTATAGTCTCATGAATTCTCTGAATATTTCACACGAAGCTGTGCTGAAAAACTGTGAATCCTTCCTTGCCACAACCTTGAGAAATACAATAGCCGAAGTGGAATCCTCCACAACGCGGCTGCTGCTGCTACCCCCAACAAAAAGAGGAGAAGAAATGTTGGGAAATACGTCGAGCGTGATTTCGTCAGACGCTAACGAACAAGAAATGCATATCCCCAGTCGAACAAATGAAAAAGAAGAAGAAGCGTCCGTCTCAGTCCAACCTTTTATACAACATCATTCGCCAGACTCACTTCTCTATTTTTTATCACGCTCTCTCGCAATCACCGTCAAAGGGAGAAGACGAAGCAGTAATAGTAATCATTTGAAAAGTTTGCTGTTTGAGTTGCTAGATGCTCGTTTGGGAACATCAGTGGATACGTGTGATTTGGCCATGAGAATTTTAGCTGCTGTCTATCTTGGCGTATTATTGAGCAATAAAAAGAGTAGCAGTAGTAGCAAATGCCACTTTAGTCGTAATCATCCTCATTTACTACTGCGTATGAAAAATTTAGTGCGCAAAGAGTACGAGTTGTTGGTGTCATTGCAGCAGGTGGATGGCTCTTGGCCACCGGACTCCATTGTCAAAATTGGCTATTTAGCAAGTGGTGTGGATGATGATGGCGGTGATGGGGATGAAGATAACAACAGGGACGCGGTGGGAAAAGATGGTGAAGTCTCGGCATTTTTGGGTGGAAAAGAGCTTGCTACTTTGTTCGCTGTTAAAGCGGTTTCAGCGTATTTGAGTCAGAGCAAGGGAGATTTGGCTGATTTAGCTGATGACGAAGATGATTCTGAGGAGGAAGATGGGTCCGTTGAGGATCACTACTTGTACTAATTGTAAACCAAATCTGGAAAATCTGTGTTTTGATCATGTATCAATTTGGAAATGCGATTATTTGAATTGGATGAGAACATTGGTATTGCAAATCATAACCGCAGCCATATAGATATCCACCTACAACTTTAGATTAAGTTATATTGTTAATTTGTTAACAATTTTATGATAAAGCATGTATTTAAATTCATTCCAAATATGATCCTTGTTACATCAAGAAAATAAATATTATAACGGTACATATAAATTGATTCATTTTCGCTAGCTAAAAACTATTCACTACAAACTATTACCTTTCTTTGGTATACAGCCAGTTTTACTATAAACTAATATCGACATGATATAAATTAAAAATGCTGCATTTACTTTTACTCCTCTATAAAAAAAATTTCTCTGCTGACATCGGCGTTTTTGTTTTTTATACTTTACTCATCTCATTATTCGCTACACCGAGTCTTCATCAATTGCAGGGAAATGAGAAACTGGATGATTAATTCGCGCTTTCCCGTGATGATACACCCTACTTGATGAAGAAGCAGCGCTCTGCTCAGAGCTTCTTGAAGTTCCGGCACAGTTTCCACCCCTTGAAAAATTGCATTCCGCAGAAGTGCTTGAGTGATGATTGTGACTATTATTAGCACTACTGCAGCCATTCCCACAGTTCCCCTCGTCTCCCTGGTGTGGCTGATGAACAAGATGTTGATGGTGGTACTTTTGAGATCTCATGCCCAAATTCGGATGCAGTCTTTTTGCGACTAGTAAAGGGACTTCTAGCACCGTCCCAATTCCTGGAAGTGCCAGCCTTCCAGTTGCCGAATTTAGGAGGGAATTCCCTTGCGTCGTCTGCTGCTGTTGTTGTGCTAAATTCTGCTTCGCAGCCGACCACCGTCTTGCCCTCCTCTCAACAATCATTGCCAAGTCGGGATCGTACTCTGAGACAAGGCAGTTCTCAACTTTGTTGCATGAAGTAATGCATTCTCCAATGTACTCCGCCCAATCGTCGAAATAAATGTCCTAAAAATAGCATGAAGAATTATTGAGCAAAAAAGTCATATGAAAAGTACATACATCTCTCCATTTAACATTAGGAAACTACGCGTGTAAATGAAATATAAAAAAACCTGAAAATCTACGTCAGCAAGCCCTTCTTCCGAAATACAAGTAAGTTCTTTGATCATCACCGAGGGATCCACAGGACCACCTGGTTCATCCTCATCATCTGAATCATGTTTCGACTGTTGCTGATGAGGTAATTGATCCACCGGAAATGCAAAAGACAGTCTTTTCGACTTTGGTGATGATGTGCCTCCGTCCGTAGTCTCGCAGCTGAAATAACATCCACAAAGGAGTAATAGGAAATACATTCGTACAGCAGCTTTGTATATTAATTTCTGGAGTGTGAAAAATCTTGAAGCTTGCATACACCACATAAACCGTTCTAATATTTTAAACAGTCAACATTTTTTGTCGTTAGAAATGTCATTTTTTTACAAAGTGAGATGTGAGATGTATAAAGTGCAAGATCTTGTCGCATAAATTTCCCCTCCGTCCTTACGTTTTCATAGAACTATTTTGACTCTTTCTCCTGGAAAGTTTCCGCCTCCTCACGTCTGTTAGGAAGAGACACGCTGTTCCTACGAAGACAGCTAGAGCTGACAAGTAGTAGCCTGATTTCCAGCCCACTGTTTCGTTCGCGAAGTCTGCAAATAAAATACAACGCTACATAAACCTACATTGTGCGTAATGGCGTGTTTAATGAAAAGGGTCTCTGTGAAGAAGGAATCATAACTCGACATTCAAGTCAAATGCAGGGAAAATATCTAATAGGCCACAATATAAATTGCATGAAATTATTGATACACTTTCTTAAAGTCTCCAGATTTACTCACTAGTCAATGGCACTCCAAAAAATAGGGGGATCGCTTGCGACGACTGAAGAAACGACCAAGCCCTAGGAAAATGTCTGGCTCTGGCACGCTCATACGTATAAACTTTCAAGGAGTAGCAGTAGCCTCCCAATGAGGCTCCATAAACCCAGGAGAATACAACCATGCCATTTGTACCTTTGACAGCGGTTAAAGCGAGAATAGAGATCCCACATATCACACTGGCCACCTGAAATTGAAGTTGAATTGTGAATGGTTATAAAATATGATTGCGATGTAGGCTTGTACAATACATATTCTCCCATTGAGTTAGGTCCATATTCTAACATGATTTTACTTGCCTGGCATAAATATTGTTTTGAAACTCGACAGTCTTGACTTTTCTGGATAACAATGAGGCCAAGTGTGCAGCAACCAATGACCCAGGATGTGCCAATGTACACGTGCAGAAGGAGAATGGAACAGTCTTCAAATCCTTGATTGGAGCATTGCACAGCCTGATTTAAACGCCAGTAAAATGTATTTTTGTGTTTGTACGTACTTAAAATTCACGTAGATAAAAAACTTTTGGCATATCGGAAGTACGCTGAAATTGATTGTATTGTGATGTTTTTACCAATGTCAACAGCGGAGTGAATATTCCAAATGCTGTACAGGCACTGGACATGAAGATTATCCGTAAAGTTTTGCTCCGTAAACAACTGCAGTCAATGAATGGTGGCTTGTCTTCTCGCTTTCCCTTCTCCTTAACCTTTTTTAACAATACATTTCCCATTAAATCGCATTAAATTTTGTTGCACGAAAAAATATGATTTTTCGCTTATGCGTGTAGATTAGGTACTGAAAAGAATGCGTTTGCCTGTGCTGTGAGCTCGATGCAACGTTTCAGTAAAGCATAATGCGAACGTGGAACATGAAACTTCCAATTATGCTGATATACGCACATTTACGCGTGTTGTCTACCAAAATAGTCTACTTTCATATTCATCCTTGTACACACATACCTTTCTCTTCTGATTTTTCAAATGGAGGATTGCTCTCCGTTGTGGGTGATAAAGGGATGCAGATCGGTAGCACGTTCCGAGAAAGAATGTTAGGATCAATGAGACGGTAACAGCCTGCAAGCCGAGCCTCCACCCAAGGGAACTATGTAATTACAGAAAGTTGTAGTACACATGAATACAAACCACATCTATTACAAGCAAATGCAATGTTTATTTTAACCACAAAAAACATATAGTTACTCTGTCTCAATTGCCTTCACACTTTCCACATTTATATATATCTCCTCTCCTCTATATAATCATTCGGAAGGAAAGCAAAGAGCGTAGTGTGACACTTTACGGCTTATCACTTCATAATAAATGTTGTCAGAAAGACACAAAGTTTGAAAAAATATGGGGTGTGTGATAACCTCTGAAAAATGGTTTTCCTGCGTAATTTCTCTATTTAAAAAAATGTTTATGTACAGAAAATACGCATACGTATTTACTTCGGAATTGAGACGTCTTTTTGGATATCAGTTACATTCTCCTTTTTTTAAAAACATATCATCGTAAACACGTGCAAGCAATCTACTACGCGAATAATTTACTGGAGTCATTTTCCTTGCTTTTGTAAGACAGTAACTGCCGCGTCATGTTAGAAATATGCCGGAAAACGACTTTACATCTGCTACGGATCTGTCACATGGAAAAAACAAGCTTTTGGTATACAAATATATTTCTTCCATATTAAAACATGTACATTTCCCCCCTCTAATTCGGAACTAGTGCGTGTAAATTAATGGAGGTGGGCGTGTTTCATTGAGATCCATTAAGATTTCATTTTCATTCACGTAATAATAATGATGTGAAGACTCGTCGTGAAATCATGGTTAAATGGAGGAACCTTATATTCTTTCTTACCCAATGGCTGTATGAATGGAAATGGACATGATGATTATTCCTAGACCGGATCCAGAAACGACGATGATTTCGACGATCTCTCGTTTTCGTTTGAAATACTGACCCACCATGAGAGAAGATGCGTCTCGAGTGAGTCCAACGCCAATTCCTAAATTACAAGAAATACATTCATGCACAACGTACATTAGATAGCATTATAGCATAGAATAGAATTATGGAACACATTGCTGATTTGACGTGCATCATTTCAGTTACGATTTTAATATAATGAATTACGAGAACATTACAAACGGAATTTTTTACAGCATAAAATGAGTCATAATTCACAATAACCATGTAAAGAACATTTATTTTTTTACCTAGAAAGGCTCCGTAGCTGATAAAAGTCTGATGAAATTGCGATGCAAAGGATGTGAATAGACATCCTAGCGAGGCTACTAGTCCCCCGAACACGGCACTCAGTCTTGTACTCTTCTTCTTGCAAATGGATACCCAGACGGGTGAGAAAAGTAGGGAGATCCCAAGTGAAACGGCTCCTAACCAACCTATAAAATTAGGAGAACAACAAAAATATTTTTATCCGTAGTTTAGTTTAGTTAGTCTTTATTAAAGTGTTACATAGTTTCCGGCGAATTTCAATAATCACAATTCGCCAGGTTATGTTTCATTCTAATGCCGCCTAAATAATATTAGTTTTTTGTACATATTTACTTAACCAAATAGATTGAAGACTTGCAATTTGTGAATAATTCATTCGTACTACGTTGGTCTTAGGTTTACATTCATGCAAATCGCAAAACACCGTATTTTATGATGAAATGTCGGCAATCCAGGACAATCGGTGTTTAATTTTAATTAGCCGCTGGATTAGCAAATCGGCTTCACTCACAGCATTTTCCCTTTGTTCAAATGTTGAGCACACAACTCAAACCCTTTTTGTGTGTGAGCATCTCTGTGTTTCCTCTACTCTCGCGAGTGATGTCATTTTATGTTACACATGTATGCAGACAAAACTTTTCTATGTTACTTTTATTGTTTTAAAATCCGTACATCACCTCCAAAAGGGTGCTTCTTGCTGGCAATGATTCGAGCGGCACGTTAATGTCAATTACATCAAAACAACCGTGGAAATTTTCTTCAAATTTTCTCAATTCATTTTCAAACAGCAAGCCTTATTGTATATCTGCTTAAAGCATATTATAAAATGATTCGTACCGGCATTCTGTTCAAGTATCGGATCATATCATGCTGTGATCCATCATTTGACTAGTCCCTTTATACTTTTTATACACCGCTCCGCCGACTACAAGCTTCTTCATACATATGTCAAGTCTAAGTAAAAGAGTAAAAGGATTTTTTTGAGCACTCACTCACCCTTCACTCACTTCTCATCATTTTCGTCTTATGAAGTCACAGAAATAACTTTTACTTTGGCACGCAGGCAGGAAAACAGTGGAACGAAGAAAAGAAATAATAATATTTATTGGCTGATATGAACATGTATCCATCATACATACGAAATGCTTGACTAATAGCCTTGTATTGTTCCCTCGGATTTTTTTTCTTCTTCTCTTTCCTCTCGGAGCGAGCACAACGATTGTTATTATTGGCATTTGGACATGATGATGGAAGCCTGAAAGTTTATTGTAAATGAAAAAGTGCACTAAAAGTTCGAGAGAGAGAGAGATGAGGTTAGGCAAAGCAAGGCAAATCGATTTTTAGTGTTGTGTTAGCATTCATCACTGAACTCAACGATATATGAATGATCGAGGCTCCTTTTGTAATGAGGACCATATGCATACATACGTCGTAGCCAAATATAAAATAGGAGTACAAGAAGAAAACATTCCTCTGTGAGATGCATATTAGCTGTTGAACATATCGACAGACAACAAAAGAATGCTTGCCTTTTTATTATTATGATGCTATTACTATTCCGCTCTTCCTCCAGCTATTATGTAACTTTTTCATGTTTTACAAGCTGTCAAACATGTACTTTGTCAGAAGGCATGCAATAATGATGGTATTGATGATTTCATGACGAACCTGCTGCTGATGATCATTTTTCTCGAGAAATTTTTTGACGAATTCTGAGAGTGGTACTTACAACAAGGGGGAATTACTCCAGAAAGGAATTAGTTAGTACTCGGACGTCTTAAAAAATTCAAAAATGAAATTTACCTCAAGTACGTGACGACATATCTAGACAACAACATTCACGCAAGTGTTCATATTCATGCGAGTAGGTCTGAAATAAGTGGTCCAGGTGTGCATACAAATCGATGAACAATTCGACGCAACACACCCAGTATATTGCGATATCAAGCCATTGCCAAATTGGATAAATCCAGGAATGGATTTCATTCAGCAAAGCACGATAAACGATAAACCTTATGAGAAAGCAATGCTTTCAACAAGCATTATGCCCATCATAATGTTAATTTTCGTTACTTTACCCTGTGGCCTACGCCATAAATTATGAACAATGAGGAAGTAATAAAATTTTAAAATGAACGTTCATCACACATGTTGAGAGAATGTATGCTTAAAGTGTGATGATTGTTTTACGGTGCACATGAACAAATGCTCACAAATATGATCCAGCGATAAAATTCGATGGTACAAAGTTTTCTTTGTGTATTGCATAGTAAAAGTCAGCTTTTCCAAGAACGGTTATTGCGAAACCTGTACGTATGCCTTGGTGGCTTTTACAATTAACATACACGTGGGGATGGAACATGTGCTCTCCCCAGCAAGCGTGTAAATGAATTATGTACATCACTTATCAATAATTATATCACGGAGCAGAAAACAATTTTTTTTGGCAAAGTCATTCATTTCATTGTTTTCAAAGAAAAGTTGTACAGCCCCCTTGTGTACGTATTGTATTATGTTGGAGAGGAGAATTGTAAAATAAAATGGATAAGAAAGGGTTTACCCGTTCAATCGAAGATGCCGTGAGCCATGACTAATCACTGATCTTTATTGCCGGATTATAATTCAAGGCGTGAGTCAATTATGCATTATGTGCATTTCAGGTTTCCGGGTAAAGCTGTGCTGTATGCTGAATACGAGCGGAGCAAGTGATCTATGCATTCTTCTGAGAGTAATTCTTAATGTTTTGCTTTTACTTAATGCTCATGCAAATTGAAGAGTGTTTTGCATTTGGATGGAATGACAGAACGCACATGATTAATCCAACGTCCAGTTGTTCCATCCAAAATAGCTTTTACAATTTCAATTTTATGCTTGCTTTTAAATTTGACTATATACTCTGCCTTTATTTATTGCCAGACCTCTGCAAAGTTTCTTTTGAAACAATGAGTCTTGTTGTGAGCAAAATAAACGGTATGCTCTCCCATGAGTCAACATCAATTTAACATTCCAAATCCAAACCCCATTTCACAGCGAATTAGGCACGAGCATAGAAGTGGAATATAATGCTTCTGTTTCATAAATGACGCAATATCTCGCACATTCCTCTTGTCAACAATCGTGCCAACAACTCTGATATCATTATTTCAAGCGCCCCTTTACGTTTGAACAAGATCCGCATTTTTACAAAAATATTTTCTTCAAAATGGTAACGACAAGTGAAGGAACCAATTTTTCACTCTCCTCTGTCTGGTTACTTATAATCGGAATTGTTTGATCTTTTAAGCGAGTTTAAATGGAGTGAAAAAAATCTGGTATTATTTTATGAAAGAGAATTCCTCTGTGCCTAATACTCATTCACACTTTACTGCACCCGAAGAACAAAAACTATACAAGACAAGACCCATTCAAGTATCAAGGCTCATTACAAGCAACCATTTTCGTCAAAAGGTGTCCCGAAATGAAAAACCTGTCGCTGGCATGGCTCGTTAGCAGAAGTCATTCCGTCCAATATATTAATCAAGAGTGACGCGCATTCCCTATAATACATATATTTCTTTTACAATGTTTAAGAGAGAACGTACACGAAATGAAATGCAGCTCACTCCCAAACTTGTCCAGAATGGCATGCCACAAGATGCCGAAGGAGAGTTGAAGCCCACACGTCAGCACATGGCAGATTGTACAAGTCACTAGAATCACATATCCCCACCCTCCTTCGGGATAGTAATGTTGTGTAATTGTGCTACTGCTGCTGCCACTTGCACCACCCGAACTGTGATGCCGATCAAAGGGGGCGAAAGGACTTCGAAAATGGTCCGATGGTGGACTGAAATTCCCACTGCTACTGTTATTGTGCGCTCCACTGCTACTGCTATGGTTTGAAGATGAGCATTGTCGTCTCGAAAAATTATGGCTTTTATTACTTTTACTAATCAACGGATGATACAAGTCTTCACTGGAATATTTTCGTAATGTTCGCCGACCACCTTTTCCTCCTTGTCGTCGGTCTAGTTCACTGACAGAATTAGCAAGAGAGCCTACTTCGTCGGTCACCCTGTCCACACCTGGCGCAATAACAGCATTATTACATGAAGCACTCCTTCCCTTCATTTTAGAAGGCGACTCGCAGCTGGTCAAAATGGGCAGGAATTTGTTTGATAGGGACACTGGATATTGGGGCATATTCTGGAAACTTATTTCCCCAAGCTGCCCTTGTTGCTGTTGATTATGATGCCTAGAACGACGGCGACGTTGTGAAGAAACGCTTCCCGCTTTCGGCCAAGATGATCCTTCGTGAGAAGCACCTTTCCGTTTCAAACTTTTCCTTCCACTCGGAAAGTTGGCGTCATTATTTTGACGATGTTGATAATGGTCTCTGGCAACAGCAGTGGCCTGTGTGTGGCCATCCTGCTCTTCAGCGGAGGAAAAGTCTTCCTCTTCCAGACCGAACCTGATGTGATCAATGTTGCCAATTAAGAGATTCCCTTCAACGTCAAACATATCACTTGGCAAATCACTCGCTAAACCTATACTGAAATCATCGAATTCTGCAACAAACGATGTTGACACATTGTTCGATTTGCTTTTAGATTCAGTCTTCTTCTTCGTTCCCTTGCATGAAACGGTAGCTGGAACGGGAAAGTTGGGATGAGTTGTCTGCTCTGTTGTACTTTTACCAGAGAAAGCAGCAGAAGGTTGGTGGTATGGGGAAGTTACTACATCACGAGAATAATGCTGGTGGACTTGCACATTTTTCTCCATTTTATTCTTCTTTTTCCCTTCCTTTCCTTCCCCATCTTCGTCCGACTCTTCTTCAAAAACTTCCAGCTCTTCTTTGTTACGAACGGATCTCGACGAGACTGATTGTGAGACGGGAGGAGGATTGGATGATGTACGATACACTGAGGACCTTTTAGTTGTTCTTGGAACACTCTTCCCTTCTGATGAGCTAAATTGGCTACTGGAGTTTTCTGAAAATTTTCCTTTCCGATTTATTCCAGCAGATGATTCCATTTCGGTTCCTTCATACATGCGGACGATGTAAAAGCGCCCCAAATAGGTTCAACGTGAACGAAGAGTTTTATTTTTGTCAGTTTACTTATGTGTTTTCGTTCCGCATGGGGCTCTGCGCAGGAAGAACATTACACTTTTCTCCATGAGTTATAGGGAAGCTCCCGCGTACATGAGGTGAAAGCATAATCCTTTGTTTCTGCTTGGAGGCTACTTAATTCTCAATTCTTGGGATTTCCATTCCATTGCTCTACTTCACATCACCTCTCTCTCTCCAGAGGTATCAAAAACTTCCGCTTGTTTTTCGAGAAAACTTTGGAAAAATGAAGCCCTATAAAGTTGGAAAGTACTTAGAAAGTAATAAGCGTCAGGAAAACAAAAACTTTGACACTTTTAACAACTTCATTCTCCGTTGTAGTATAGGATTTTGGAAAATGTTGACCAAATTGAATAAATTGTTTAGAGTGTATTTAGAACATGTGAAGTTATGGAATGAAATGAGTGTATGTTCATACATTCATTTGGCTTCTTTGTAATGTTGCTTTCTCCAGCAAAAACTTTATGTTTTGGCAAGCAATGAATGCTTGTTTGGGATATGTTCGGATATGTAACTTTCGTATATCTTGACGTAAGGACGAAGAAGCTCATCAGCAACAAATGGGTCCGAATGTTTCAATCTGTGTTTGCACATCGTGTGCTGCTTCAGCTCCTGATTTATTTAATGTACTAAGGAGGAACATAAAATATACACCATTTTTCTCTCGATCGTAAACCTAAATTGAGGTGATACGTTGACAGCTGATGCGTCACGCTCGTGCCATGGTTCACTCCTTCACGCACGAACAAACACAAGAAAACTATATCTCAAACAAACAGCTTTATATTGTACAGAGCTTCCTCTTTGCCAAAAAATTTGTTCTCAATCTGATATGAGAGAAGAAAAGCTCGACATATCTTTTTTTTGTCTTTTCTCCAAAGGAAAGTGAAAGCACACTGGATACGTAAGAGACAAAGGGTGTTTTTTTGTGCGTGGAAGTGCGTTCCACGCGTGAGCTCCAGCTCACCCTAATATCGTGCACGTGTCATCCCTTCTCCTTTAAAAAATGATTGTGATCTCTGTGACCTTCTTCTGGAAAACGAATCAATTCAGTGGAATAAAAGTTCGATATGGAACTCCCACTTTACACAGGTTTTTTCTTGCTTTTTTATGCCATATTGGAAAACACACATTCAACACTCTCTCTGAGATCCTAGTGTATCATGAATTATTAGAAAGGAAGCCTCTTCTTCACATCACATTTCCCGCTAGGGCCGAATGTGCTCATCATTACGAATATCCTAGAGTTGATCATCATTACTGGGAACTGCATATTGCTTCCACATTTTCCTTGGTAGTCACCACCACCAACCACTTTTCACACTCTCCCCGACACGCACTAACACATTCTCACTTCTCTCTCAAAAAGTATAAAAAAGCAACTCTAGAGAGTAAAAATGAGCACTTTCATTCATCTACATCGGCCCTTTTTCGCAGCACGACAACATTTTCTGGCAATTTTGCAGCGGAAGGCGTCCTCTGATACAGGAAATGCGGATGAGAAGTGTAAGCTTATGTACTATCAGCGTGGTAGGATATTATGATGCTTACTTATATTTACACATCATTTTATAGCCACAAGTCAACTAATATTATATGACTGTTGTGGCTGTTTTGGTAATGATATATTTATCGCTGTTCATTCTTCACCACTCACCACAGTCACAACAACACCACACACTGTCTCAAATTTACAAAGTTTATGTCTCCTAGTTTCATGCTTTCACTTTCTGGGAGACCTCGACTAGACAGACTAAACCCAGGAGCTAAAAAGCAAAAGTTTTTGGCTCCACTTCTTATTTGACAATTATTTTCGTTCCCTTCGAGGATTCCACCAAAAGACCACACACCACAAGTTGCACGCTGATGTTAGATGGAAACAAAATTACTACAGCAGCAAACAACCACTTGATGGATATGAATATGAATAACATGAATCTCTCATCGTCCCCCTGGTCCAAAATCCTTTCTTTACGGATGTGTATGCATCGTCAACGCATTAATTGCTCCATCCAAAAGTTTCGAGGATGACGCTTGGAGCAAAACAAAAACTAGAAGAAAACTAAACACGGAGCAAACGAGCCACTTCACAAGACTACGAATTAAAAGGGAGTGCAGCGGAGATCCTTAGGGACTACCGCCGTCACCAAACTGACTGAAGCGATTTGTCATCTTTAAAAAACCTTCAGAGTTGTACAGATACAATCCCGGAGATTAGAGAGTAACAAATCTTTCCTTCAAAACAGGAAGAGACACAAGTACTAAACAGCCTTGGTTTTTTGGGTCCCTTGTGTCTGTCTGTCTGTCTTATTCATATTATGGCTTAATACAAGATTGCATAAGTGAAGATGACAGCGAACAAGTTGGTAGTTAGCTTAAGGTTAAGTCTGTTTATTTATCCTCGTGGTTTGCTTTTTCTATCAGAGATTTTTCGTCTTCGACTGGCTCTGTTGATATTCAGCTTGCTCAGCTACACGCTTCGAGCCTACAAAGCAACTTTCTAGAGAGAAGCAAAATACTCTCACTTTCGCTCAACAGTTCCAGCCAAATGCACTTGTTTGTGTAACAAACAACCTTCCTTGCAGAATGGCAGCCAGGAAGCGACTAAAAAACTGGCGTTCAACTTACATTATCTTTCGCCACTTGAAAAAACATCTAGAAAGAGAAGAGAATATGCTCGGCAGCCGACTCCATGCCTTGAAAACTGCGTGCGCTTCAATGTATATAAAAAAGTAGGAATAAAAATGAAGTAACAATCTAAACCAAACATAGTGAAACGCGCGTTCTATTGCACAGATCAGACTTGCATGTTGCATGCAGCAAGTGAGCATATAAAGTATGCAAACAGCCACAATGAGTTTTAAAAAATCAGAAGGGTTTCAAAATACTGGGAGAGAGGAGAGAAGCAATGCAAAATGTTCAATGAACACGTTCTCTCTCTCTCTCTCTCCCTCTCTAGACACGAGGACTCTCGCCATGAGTCACAGTGGGATTGTGCTTGAAGTCAATTCTTGTCTTGTATTCTTGTGCTTACTGTTTTATTCTCTTCAACTCAACACATCTCACGTACCAAAAGCCCTACGACAGATCATTTTCATTAGAGACGGACTGAAAATCGGACCACTCGTGGCACAAATGCAATAGTGGTACATTTGCATGTGTTTGCGTTACGTCCGAGTTGATTAAAAAGTTTCCATTATGAAGTTGGGGACAGCTTCAATATTACAAACCAATTCTATGAATTTCCTTGTATAAATATTTTGAGCTTGTCTGTACAAAGTGTTCAACAAGGACAATATACTGAAGACCATCCGTCAATAAGAATTCGTCTCGTTCTTTTTTTGTGAAAACAACAAAACATTTTATAGCGAAAGCTACAAATAGCAATAAGCCAACATATTGGAATCATGATGGAATGCATAAACACTAAACACCCAAAAAAAACTTTATTTCTCTGCACTACAGCCCTTTTTTACTATATTTCTATTTTCTTGTTTGTAACATTTTGAAGTTATCGGTTTTTATGACTCTAGACTCTCCACGCGCATATATATTTTCTGCAAGCAGCAAATCCATTTAATTTAAATGGTTCCACTCTTCCACATTTTTACACATGTACACAACACAACCCATTTCCACAATTCACGTACGTGTCTGTCGATGACTGCACATGTAAATTTTTTCCTTTGCTTGTATACTTTAAGATGACACACGTTAGTAATATTTATTTATTGAGTTCGTGCATGCAAGCAAAAAAAGCAATGAGTTCGTACTTTGTACAATTTTTCATTTACACAAAACTTTGCCACAAAAAAGACGACTGCTGGTTTCAAAGGGTGCTTCCTACTACTTTCCTCGTTATGATGCACATCGAGCATCTTTTGCTTGATCTCGTGCATACGAATGCAACACCGGAGTTATTCTTATTACTATCATTGGTTGTTGCACTTCCTTTGCTTGTCAGATGCAAAAAATATATATAGGGAGAAGGAGAGAGAATATGTTTTAAAGTTCATACTGAGAAAGGTGAATTCATGACTGTTCACTTTAAATATTAAAATATTAAAAGTGTGTTCAAGGTGAATATGTATGTATGCAACCCTTTGGAGAATGTGAATGTTACAGGTTTTGAACTTTGCACGTTTAGAGATTCACACTGCGAAACATCCACTGGAAGATATTTTTCAATGCGTAATATATTTCTTTCTCAAGTATAAAAAGTAATCTTCATGTGCGAGAGTTCATGTTTTTTATTTCATAACGAGTAAATGCTCACGACCAAAGCGGAACGATGAGAGAAACTCGGTTTCCGTGCTAGCATGGCTCATTCACTCACGATTCACACCACATCCCCTCGGAAAAAATTATTCGCTGCGTTGAATCGAAAAAACGGTGGAGTGGAGTGCACAGAAATGTTTAAACGCTTATATTATGAAAATGTTGTCAATGAATGTGTATGCATATTTTTATACAGTTTTCGAACTCAAGCCATGTCACGTCAAAGTCAGAGGAGAGATGCTTTTGTCTTCCATTATACTCATTGAGGCATTTCATGAAGTGCTAAAGAGTGCCTTGTTGACTACAAACAAAAGACAAGTGCTCTGTTCACACAGGCTTGTTAAAGTGCAACAGCTTTCTTCCTGGTTGAAGCAGAGTTTATAGGAGTCACGAAGCACAAACCTCCGTCCAGTGCTCATTTAACTAAACAGTTTAGGCACGCCACACGTCTTTCATACTAATCATGCATGCATTTGCTCACCAAGTCGATGGAATTGAAGTATCCGAAAGTCGAAAACTCTTCCAGTGTTTGATAATCATGCTAGAATACTCTCGTGTCCAATCGTGTGTGTCCGATTATGTCAACTTATATGCAGATGGGCAGTTTGAAATTGAAACGTGCTCGAATGGGATTTCCACTGACCATTTGTGTAACTGTGGTTACGCACTACGATATAACGCATTCAGCCTTGAGGAAATTTTTGAAAACGAAGTATTTTTTCATATTCATACATTTTATTTGTATATGAAGTATGGAGTGTGGATGTTACATAAGTATATATGTACTATGTACTCGTACGTATGCCTGACCTGGTTTTCAAAGGATTCACTTGATGACTGACGAACTGGCTGAGAACCCCATAACAGCACTTCATTTTCGTACATCAATGGAACAATATTGGTTTCAGACTGAAGCCGGATATGAAACTAGGACAATATGAGAGTGCTTTGTTTAGGTCATGATAAGAAATTTTGAGATAAGTCCTACTCGCTATATTCCAGCAGACCCAGACAGAAATTGAGTATGCATGACTGGCACTTCAAAGCGTTCTTAACGAGGACTAGTATCAGTTTCAAGTGGAGAGAGGGATTTTCTCTAACATGAAATATCTGTTTGGTTGGTGTTGGTGCCCTTCTTAAACCCGAAATGTATTTTGTGGTATGGTCCCTAACTGTTGTTTAATGGAGAGCTTTTGTACTCATATATAATGCACAAAAGTGCTTTGTTCAAGTTATCGTTCCATAAGGTGAACCGAATCTCCGTTTAGCAACAGCTGCGTTTACACTCCGAGTGCGACATTCCATTCGACGATAATAAAAACAACAATGCACCCAGTTGGAAGTGGAAAGGCTGCACTGCGTTTGATGATCAGAAAATGAGTAGGAGTGCATTACTACAAGCATGAGTTGAGCAAACTAACGAGCGAAAAATCTGGAGGAAGAAGCCATTTGCGCAAATAAAAATCACACTATAAACAAAGCAAAACCACTGTCATCTAAAACCGTTACTGCACACAAATCCTCCTAACTCTTTTGAGATCGAGATTTCGAGTTGCTTTACTTGGAAATGAATTGTCGGTGAAAATGCCTTTGTTTTCAAGAATGAAGGTTTGGTGGAATTTGAGGATAGAGTTAAAAGCACTCAACTCAGCCCTGAGCATCGTTTGTTGTACACCTACTCGCATATGCGGTTTGAGAAAGAAATAGCTGCATATTATATTATCGTAGAGATCAGTGACATAAATAGCGACATTTTACTATCATCTCACGAATAAGTATTTGCATAGTGAAAATCTTCCTCTTTTTTGGAAGTTTTAATGGGACACGTGCGATACTTGTCATTGTCACCGTACAACAGTATACAGATATAACTACATACTATCTACACGTACAAATTACTTCGTGTTTAAAAGTACATTTGACATTTTTTAAAGTTTTAAACATTAACGATAAATCTACGTTGAAATTTTATAAGCGCAGAGGGTTAATCCAACATTTATCAGATATATTTTTACTGTGGCACAAGAGCAATTTTTTGACCTTTTACACTTACGATTAGCTACTGTGCTCGAAATGGAAACGAGAAGGCGATAAGTGGTGTATTTTTTTCTAAAAAGAAAAGCATGCGATATATCTACCGATCATTATCATCATGCAAATAACCTTCTTGGCACCATCACGTAAGATTTCTACAGATCAGAGAGGTGCTTAAAAAAATCCGATCCTAAATACTCTGAGGTGATGCTTTCTTCTTCCCTTCTTTAGGCACTTGATTCATGTTGACAGTAAGTGCTTGTTCGAATGGAATATTTCATATTTATATATTTCTCCATTTCAGTTTTAAGCTTAGTTTGGATATAAGCCCGAAAAAACACTGTGGGCAGACATGAATGGAGATGAAAATGCATCATTAAGAGATCTGCGAGCATTAACTTTTGCCATGCTGTACATGTTAATTATGGAGTACACAAGTTTGTTTTAGCAATGCTGAGAATCTCAATGGATGGGAGCAAACCTCACAACAGCGCCGTACCAAATACCAAACATCAACCAAAGCTTATTTGGGATTCCTCTCTGGTCATTTACGTTGTTATGAGTGCCCTCGTCGCATTCTCTTATTTGGAAATTACACCTGCTGCACACTCTCCTCATCTCGTCTCGGTGTGCTAATGATGCTCAAGTGACTGCTCTTTAAAAAATCAGTTGCAACTTCTAAGACCGTAAATCATGCTTAGTTGACATTTATGAGGGATGCGCAGGTAATGTAATCTACTCTATTATACATGCACGGTGATGATGAGGATGAGAAATTGCGGGGAAGAACTTTTAGGCTGATGATGGAAGAGCTTTTGTCAGGAGACTTTTCGCATATCCAATTTCACTTCATATTCAGTCGTGTGCAGTAAACGAATGCAAATATGATATGAAACAGCACAGTGAACTTGGCATTCTTGGTTAATATGGTATGGTTTGAGGTCAATTGCGAGTACATTTTTTGGTACTTTCAAGAACGATATTTTAAATTTGTACCTATAATTAGAATAGTTTTGACTCGTTTAACCCAAAAATTCTTCATGTTTATTTAGATGGTTTATCATGAAAGTAAGGTACGCGAATCCTAAAATGGCACAAGATTCTTCGAAAATGCGTCACTGATGGAATTCGCTCAAGAGAAAAAAATTCAAAATTCACACAATAATATTGATTAGTAATCAGCATGCGGACTCCATGCAAGATATGTACCTGCAACTTATTGTAACCGCGCACTCATAAACTTTCTTCGATTACTGTATTCAACAAGAAAGAAAAGAAACGTGGCCAACAAGTCATTGTCAAATGGAGAGAAGAAGAAGCCCGACCATCTTTCAAAATGGTATAAATATTCTGATTAACTATGTGTAATTTATTGCTGTCCATTTCCTTGTATGTTATGATGAGAATAATGATAACTTGTCGTAGTCAGCCCAAAAATCATCATCGTTTAGCTTCGGCCATCGATCTAAATAAATAGGGGAAATTGCCTGTCATAAAAAAACATTCCCGACCACGACATAACTACAACCTTTCAAGAATTTATTGTTTATGTGAAAGCCACTCCATAAACATCGTAATCATCTCGATCATCGTCACAACATATATGGAAACAGAAACAGGCAGGTGTAGAGAAGAGACGCTCTTTGGTATCAGCGAGTAAATCAGGGAATAATTATTGCTCATTTGAAATTTTGGTGACTGCGTCAGAACTAATTGCGCACCAGGTAGCAAAAATGAAACCAAAACGATGGCGCAAGAGTTTTATACCAATCTGAATTCTACTATAAGTGTTAAACAGCAATTAGTTTTAGATGGTCAGTAATCATTTGCTCAAGTTGTGTGGATGGGGTTGCATTATCGTCAATTCAGTCAGTCTAACAATTTAAAATTAGGTGCGCGGAAATGGAATCATTTCATTCTTTTGACAATAGTTAAGAGTGATCCTGTATGAAATGATTCCATTTCCGCGCACCTAATTGAATACTTTTAAGCAATTTTTTAACTGAAAGATTTGACGCCTATTAAAAGTTAAGATTGATCCTGCACTAATAGAATGATTGATGCCTGATTTATAATTCAGAGTGATCCTGCACTAATAGAATGATTGATGCCTGATTTATAATTCAGAGTGATCCTGCACTAATAGAATGATTGACGCTATTACAAATGCTATGATTGATTCGAATATTGAAAGATTTGATTTGAATCCTGCATAAATTGAATGTACCTCACTCATATCTTGATGATTATGATGATGCTAAGATTCATCCGAATATTGAAAGATCTATTTTCACTCTAATAGTACACACATTCATATCCACTCGAATTATGAGAAATCTAATTTGAAGCCTGCATAATTTGAATGGATCTCATATCATCAAAAATGATATTCATTCGAATATAGTATGATCCGTCGTAGAAATATTCACATCTACTCGAATTATGAAAGATTCACCCTAATATAGCAAGAAACCTTCTAAGTATACTATTCGAGTGATTCTCGTTCTATCCGAGTGATACTCGTACTACTCGAGTGATTCCCATACTATTCGAGTGATTCCCATGCTATTCGAGTGATCCCTACAGTTTTAGAATGAGATTGATTCGAATATGGTATGATTCGCTGTCGAAAATTCAAATCCACTCGAATATAGAAAGAAACCCTCTAATTATATAGGATA